>JBBMKF010000117.1:5485247-5508924 GCA_037834155.1 Curcuma caesia | reverse complement strand
TTTTGCAATACAAGTTATTCCAATTTTATTCCTCTTCCCTTCCTAGTAAGTTTTTGAGAGTCCACCATCTTCCAACACTCCATACACGCAAAAGATGCAAAACACTAAAAATTCGAAGTGCAGCATCGCATGAGAGGAAGGCCACCGCACTCGTCCTCAAGTGACGATAGAAACAAGTTAAAATCTCCAAGTACGAGCCAAGGCAAGTCCCATATCAATAGCTAAGCTCTATAATCGTTCCCATAATGGCCTCCATCCAACAATAGAGAGCTTGCCATAAACAAAAGTAATGTCAATTAACCTGTGAGACACTTTGCATGTTACCCTGCAATAAACATATTGATCCTGCCATTCTTATACCATCAGATCCACCTTTTGTTCATCCCATAATAGTATTCTACTGTGTCCTCCTGGATTATCCAATTGTTCCACCTTGAATTATTGAAACCTTCATGCCTTCAATTGTTGAAAACCAAAGCTCGAGAATTTGGTCTCCAACACTCCCAGTACACCAAGTTTGTCGTCTCTGAAGAGGGATTCCACACCCTTCTAATTGAGGCCTTTGTTAAAGACATCTAATGTTCCAAGATCCGATCTTCATCAGGCCTGAGATGGTCTAATCCGTCTAGTATCGTTTGGATTTTTTCCTCTAACCACGATGGGTGGTGCTGTGGAACTTTCTGTGCTACCCTTCTCTGCCTGTGGCTGCACCTGACTCAATCCAACAAGGTCCATACTTTGTTGATGCCTTGCTGAGCATTTCCACATATTGTGAACCACCCATTGTTTGGTGTCAACTTCCTTGCCTTTATTAGGTACCAAGATTGCATCTGAAGTCTACACCTTGTTGTTCCACTGTGTCATGTTGTGTCATCACTACAACAACCTCCAAAGTCATTTGCTCCTCTATGGCCGATTGCTCCTCACTGATTAGTTGCTCTTCCACAGTAGTTACCGGCCAATTCAGTTGCTTGATGTAAACAGAACTTGAATTTAGATTCATAATGTAAGGGAAGTTCTACCTCGAGCCCTCCAGGCAACGCAATGAGGAGAACATCTGGAGGTTCTTTGGTTATGTCAACTTCCACAAGAACTCGTCCGAAGTTGATCTTGCATGGATAGCGGCCAGCCAAGTTGTGATGCTAGTTTGCTCAGCGCACGGATCGTCCAACACTCCAAGGGTAGATTCAAGATTTGTATCCATATTGGCAATCATTGAAGTTCCTCCCGTTGAAAGAGAACCCCCATCGGCAACGGTTTGAGGTACAAGGGGCATCCAAGTGCGACATAAGGTCACCCTCGCATGACCTTATCGCAGTCTTCAACGTTTTGAAATTTGAATAACAAACACATAGTTTTATGAATTTGCACATCATATTTCACCTTCCATCGTTTCTCCCATGGCTTTGATGGTTGATCATCCAACCAAGCAGTCATCCAATCGTGTCCACGTCCTCTTTCTCCAGCATAACATGTCTAGGGCTTTGTGAAAAATATTGTAGGGCATTCTCTTCTACAAATAATCTATTTGACGAGAACAAATCAACCCATCGTCGTTGATTGTTTCCCTCCTGAGGTGGCGCTGCCTCGATATTTCTGTCTCTTTCCAAAGGATGTGCTATTGGAGGGGGTTGGTTCGTCTCTCTCGCAGATTGGTGCACTCTGTTGCGGCTTGGCCCTGCCGCTGCTCTTGAGACCTCCTCAAATTTGGTATGTTCGTCATACCTAGCACACCCACCTCCAAGATCGCCATGTAGGTTAATGGTCTCCTCCTCCTCCGTGAGTAGAAAGAGCGTCGTTGTGAATAGAAGCACTCCCTAACAGTCAAGGACTCCGAGAAGGTTTGCCATCGCCTCTTCGCTAGAGCGAAGAGAGAGTTTCTGTCTTTAAACGCTACAAACCCTGGCTCTTAGTTCCATTCATCACTCTCTGTGATAAATCCCAGTCAGTCTCATGGACTCAATCCCTAGGGGTGGTCGGTCCGGTCCCACGAAAATTTTCCACCGACCACCAAGGTAAATCGGGAATTGCATACGACGGCCAATCCAGATGTCCAGCATCCTTTGATTGCGTTCTCCATTTGGAAGAAAATTCTTGCAAATACGCCGTAGATGGGGATCCATTCATCACTCTCTATATTTATGCATATAATTGTTTTGATGATTTGGGAAAAGAGTTTAACTTAGGTTTATTGCTATATTTAATATATAAGTGAAGTTGTATAAAATCTATCATGTATATAGATTGATTTGGGAGTGATTTGGGGGTCGAAGAGGTGAATAACATCAGCCAAGACATAAAGGATGACATGAAAAGTGAGCTGAGGGTTTAGTGCATTTGAGGGATGAGTAGATTGATGTGAGAAAACTTTAAGGCTTGGAAAGACTCCACAAAAGATACGAGTTGAGTGAGCTATATATAAAGGATGAGGGTAGATGTTAATTAGATAGACTCAACTTTAGAGTGGTAATTAGGATAGTAGTTGATGGGTATGGGAAGCTAGTGTTGGAAAATTACTTTCTCAACCTCATGAATTTTAAAATATGTATGAACTCATATAAAGGAAAATAAAAAAATAAGAGATCTAATTATGTCAAAATTTATAGCAAAAATAAATATAAAAGGGAGATAATGAATCTGATTGCAGTGGAAAAGTCATCATCCTTTTATGTCGTCCACAAATTCGAGAATCATGTGGAAGAAGAGAGAGAGTGGGGATGGTCTTTCGAAGGAATTAGGGTGACAAGATCGTAATCTCTCCACCAATGGAGAGCAAAAAGATCAGTCAGAATTCCTAATCCAATTGGGTCATACCTATATATATATGATATAATATGTTATCAGCTCATTCATAATAATGTTTTGGGTTAACAGGTTCTACACAAAAACCTCCATCTAATAACTCAAACCCTCCATAATTAATTCAATCACTTAATAAGTTTGGTTTTCTTAATGGTACATATCTACATATCACAAATAACATATAAGCCCACCAAACAAGATAAAATCTAACAATCTCCCACTTGTACTATATGTGATTTGTATATGATATACTATTAAACCTTTGTTGATGTCAATAATAATATCAAACTTTATGAGTACAAAATACTCCTAAAATAAGCTCGCACATTAACTCCAGTGGTATAAGACTAAAAATGTTATAATTACTAGAATAGAATATGACTATGACAAACCTTAAGTAATCACAATATCAATATCATTAATGGCATAGATCACGATATGGATGTGTAGCATAAAAATTATATGAAATATGATCTATACTAGACCCGACCAGGGTTCAGAACCGACGGTTCGGAACCGCCGGTTTGACGGTTCGGAACCGCCGGTTCGACGGTTCATGGCAGGTCGACCCTTAACCTTAACCGCCCAAGATGGTTACGGTTCACGGTTCGGAACCGCCGGTTCACGGTTCGATTCACGGTTCGCGACGGTTCGCGACGGTTCAAGATTATTATATTAAAAATTTTAAAATTTAAAATTTATATAAAAGAAATATTGGAAAAAAGAGAAAAAAGTCGATTTAGTTTAGTGGTGCATATTCCAAGACCGGTGAGAATTGCGTTCGCTCCCTATCAACGACGTCTTAAAATGGATTTGAATTAAATTAATATAAATATAGTATATATATAATTATATTAATTTTACAAACAAAAGGTGTTGTAGAATAGTGGTGAGTATATGTGCTTGTGTCCCAGGATATCCTGGTTCGATCCCCAGCAACGATGTTTTAAATTGTAATTTAATTAAATAAAGGAAAATATATTTTATTTGAACACACATTAAATATAAAAATCATTGAAAAAAATCAAAAAATCCCAAAAAAACTCAAACCGGCAGTTACTGTTTGAACCGGCGGTTCAACCCTTTCGAAGATATTGCTGCAGAAATTGATGTTATGAGAAATTATATAGAAAAATTGAAAGGTAAAGAGAAAGAAAAGGTTGTGAAAACTGTGCCACACAACACAGGTAATAAAATTCGGGTATACTATTAGATTATATGTTAAAATAAATTATTATTATTATTTTTTATTATTAAGCTATTGAACCATCAATTGGAATACGCATTCGTGAACCTGAAGAATATATCATTCCAGTTCGGATATCAGATTCGAGTGATAAACCAGTGGATACTGTGATAGGTAACAAAATTCGAAATTTATGTACTATTAGATTATATATTAAAATAAATTATTATTATTATTATTATTATTGTTATTAAACTATCAATGAATGACTAAGTGGAATACACGGTCATGAGATCAAAGAGACACCAGATCCGAATGATAGGCAAGAGGATTCGGGTGATAAGCGAGAGGTGCCCGCCCCAGTGCATGCACCATTGATATCGACTCCGATACGGGTGGGGATCAGCGAGCCGGGGATCAACGGACGAGGGATCAGCCGATGGGGGGCAGGGGGGGGGGTCAGCGGGCGGGGGAATACTGGGGTAACAACATCACTACAAAAACAAAACCGATTAGCGACCGAATTTTCGATCGCTAAATCCAATTAACGATCGAAAAAAATTATAAAATAATTCATCATAATTCAATTTAGCGACCTAATTGGAATTCGATCGCTACTTAACGATCAAATTCCAACTTGTATTTGTACACTACAATTAGCGACAGATTTTTGAATTCGGTGTGCTTTTCTCTCTCCTTTTTCCTGAGCTACTATTGTTTCTTGTTGAGCTTTATTTGTGTAATTTCTCGTAAGTTGCAACGCAAAGGGCTAAAGTGGTATCTCTACCTTCCAACTATGCGGTATTGGTATAGAAGCGTAGCATTTTGTTTTTGAGCAAATGGAGCGTATACTATGTTAAAGTGTATTAGATATTATCTACTTTATGAGGATTTCGGTGTATTGCCTTCATGTACTACAAAAATAATCATAAATAACGATGAATTTAACGATCGATTATAATTTTATCACTAATTTAGCGATCGATTTTTAAGTTCGATCACTAAATAATGATCGAATTATATTCGATCGCTAAATTAGTGATCGGATTAATATGGGTCGCTAAATTAGCTACGGAATTATAATCGATTGTAATTTAACGATGAAATTTAAAATTCTATTGTTAAAATAGCAACCAAATTTATATTGGGTCGCTAAAATAGCGTCCGAATTTATATTGGGCCGCTAATTTTAGAGTTGGACGGTATTTGTATGAGCAAAGTGGAATTTTAGCAACCCTTAGCGATTGAACCAAAGTTGGGTCGCTATTTTAGCGACCGAACCTTGATTTAATCGCTAAATAGCGATCGAATCATGGTTCGATCACTAATTTATAATGACTGAACTTGATCCAGTCGCTAAAATAGCGACCGAACCTTAATTCGGTCGCTAAAATAGCGATCGAATCACGTTCAATCACTAAAATAGCGATTGAATCAGATTCGGTCTCTATTTTTTCCCTAAAATGTTGTTGCCATCTACGATCTCTTCTCCCAAACCCTAGTTTCCCAACTGCGATCTCTTCTTTGCCCGATCTCTGATCTCCTCTTCCTGTGGGATTTTTTCGGCGTGATTTCTCTTCGGCGTCTCGGGGTAAGTTTGTTACTTCGATTTTATTTTATTTTATTGTTGGGCATTGCTGCGGTGTCGTTGTCCGATAGCGGGATAGGTATATATAGTCATTCTTCTCGTGTTCTTCTATTTTTCTCCGTCTTTCTTCTTTTCCTCTCAATGGCTGAATGACGAGCTCTACGTTCCTTTTTGAATTGTTTTGGAACATGTAAACGTAGAGTGTGGGCGGGGAATCAGTAGGCGAGGGATCAGTAGGTGGCTAAACGACGAGCTCCACGTTCCTTTCTGAATTGTTTTGGAACATGTAAATGTAGAGTGCGGGCGGGGATTAACGGGCGGGGGATCAGCCGACGGGGGTTAGCGGGCGGTGGAACACTAGGGTGACAACATCACTACAAAGATAATACCGATTAGCGATCAAATTTTTAGTTGCTAAATCTGATTAACGACCGATTAGTGACAAAAAAATACAAAAGAATTCATCGTAATTCGATTTAGCGATCGAATTTCAATTTGGTCGCTAATTAGTGATCGATTCCAATGCGATCGCTAATTTTAGCGATCGAAACTTGTATTCGGTCGCTACAATTAACGATCAATTTTTGAATTCGGTGTGCTGTTCTCTCTCCTTTTTTTCCTGAGCTACTGTTGTTTCTTATTGAGCTTTAATTGTGTAATTTCTCGTAAGTTGCAACGCAAATGGTTAAAGTGGTATCTCTACCTTCCAACTGCGGTATTGGTATAGAAGTGTAGTATTCTTCTTTTGAGCAAATGGAGCTTATGCTCTATTGAAGTGCATTAGATCGATATTCTCTATTTTATGAGGATTTCAGTGCACTGCCATCACGTACTACAAAATTAATCATAAATAATGACAGATTTAATGATCGATTATAATTTCGTTGCTAATTTAGCAATCGATTTTTAAGTTCGATCGCTAAATAGTGAACCGAATTATATTCGATCATTAAATTAGCAATTAGATTAATATCGGTCGCTAAATTAGTTACGGAATTATAATCGATTGTAATTTAATGACAAAATTTAAAATTCTATCGTTAAAATAGCAATCGAATTTATATTGGATAGCTAATTTTAAAGTTGGACGGTATTTGCATTAGCAAAGTAGAATTTTAGCGACCCTAAGCGACCAAACCAAAGTTCGATCGCTATTTTAGCGATCGAACCTTGATTCAGTCGCTAAATAGTGACCGAATCATCGTTTGGTCACTAATTTATAATGATCGAACTTGATCTAGTCACTAAAATAGCAACCGAACCTTGATTCGGTTGCTAAAATAGCGATCGAACCACGTTCAGTCGCTAAAATAGCGACCGAATCACATTCGGTGTCTATTTTTCTCTAAAATGTTGTTCCCAGCCGCGATCTCAATTTTTTTTTTCATTGTTAAGTTTTCCCTCACTGTTTTTAATCTTTGTTACAAAGAATCTTAGACATTGTCCGACACCTTATTTAAAGTTATTTAATTATATTTCTCAACAATAAATTTGAACCATACTTTTAAAATATATTTATAATGGATCGCAAATCATGATTTCTATTTTGAGATTGTAGTCTACCATTTATTTTGTTAGAGTCCAAAAAATAAACCTTTATTTTTAAAAAGTTTGTGATTAAGTTTACTATATGTAATTCTTATTTCTATATTGTTGTGAAAAAAGTTAACTGGTAATATAATATAATATTTATTATGAGCAATATAATTGCGATTAAGTATTCTCGAGACAACAGAAAATGAATGCATATATTCGGTGTAGATCTAGCTAGATATTGAAAAATCTTAATTTATGCTAAAATGGCTATTGACTTATTATCTCAACGTTACATTTGGATGCAACTCTAATTTTTTTTTATCTAGATTTAAAAATTTTTGTGCCTAAAGTGTAAGTCTTAAAGATTTAATATGGCTATACGAACTACTTTCTAAATCTATTAACTTGTTAGATTAAAATAATGCATACTAATTAACAAGTCTATTTTATGTCTCCCCGTTGTAATGATTTGATTCTACAAAGCGGCGAGTAAATTATGGCAGGCGTTACAATTGTATTAATATTCTGGCTACTTTCACGTAAAAAGAACCTTATACTTCTCATCATCCCCAACAAGAATGAGAAAATGATTTACTTAATCTAAATAAATGAATGGGAAAATAGAGAAAATGTGGAAGTAAAAGGGCAACAGCAAATTAAAGAAGAGAAATTGAAACAGTTCGTTGGAGACGAGGTATGTGGACAGAGATGGCTGACTCTACGACCGCCATAGAATCCAAAATTCCTCCTTTTTCCAGTCCATATATAATCTTCGAGCTCGATCGATCGAATGCTAGCTTTCTTTGTGAATCTCTGATCTCTAATTCCAATCGAAGCCGTTCCAAATTTCTCTTCCGGTTGGTAATTAAATAGGCAATAATTATATGCCATGATTGAGTCTGAATGGTTTTTTTAAAAAAAATCCCTCATGATCTCCTAGGTGCATGACTGAGATTTATGTCAAAAAAGGAAAACACTTGTATTCAAACAACATCACTACTGCTGAGAATGAGCAACATCATGACATCTTTGGATTGTGACACTTGCAGGGAGATTGAAGAAGAGATTAGAGAGAAAATTGAGAAAAAGATGAAATCAATAAATAGAGAGAAATTAAGGCAAGTATTGCATCAAATCTTTTTCCTGAGAATGGCACACATGATCATTTGGTGTGGTTAATGTGTTGTGATCATTATTTACCTCAATCAAGGCATCAACACTTGACAACAAAGAAGAAATTGACCTTGCGCATCTCCAATTGGAAGTCATGAACAAATTTGGCTCCTGGCATTGGCTACAAATTGCTCATGTCTATCTTAATCAGAGTTTGAAGAATTGTACCGTCTGCAATTTGGTATGCCTGATTATAACAACATAGGTGAATAGATTGGCCAATTGAGAGTTCTCTAGTTGGAGATTGATTTTAATTTTGTTTTAGGTTTGAACTGGACTCCTTTTGGACTCAATTGGAGGTTGTCCTCTCCCTTTTCCCCTATCACTCATGCATATCACATTTGCAAGCACTCGCTAGATCGATGTCATGGGGACTTTTTTGTCCATGCCACCCACAAACCTTTGACAACATCTCCCCTTCCCTCTCTTCTCACTCATGAACCCCTCACCCCCTCTCTCTCTTTCAGGTTCCCACACTTGTGTTGCTACTGCGACTCCTTATCACTCTTCCAAGCGCAATACCTTTCTAAAGTTGAGTTAAGAGGTTGCTTGGATTGGAGGTGGCTTGAGTGGAAAGAGTTGAGTTGGGTGTACCAATTCTTATGAAGCCAAGTTACTTTGTTGACTCTTCTGCTTGCTTTGCTTGTATTAACTTGCTAACTTCTAGTAGTGGTCTTTGTTCATTCAAACATTTCAATTGTTAAACATGCAGATTATTTACGTAGAACATGTATGATCTTTTACATCATAGTGTTTATATGTTTGTTGTATGGTTTGGTATGCAATAAAGTAGAAAATTTTAATTATCCATGATGCATAGTATGATATTGTGTTTTTTTACTATTACCATAGGTATGCAATGAGGATGGTAGATAGTAAGCTTTCTTACTTTAGGCTAGGACATGAAGAACATGATGCATAACATAATATACATTAATTGGATGAATTGCTTCTGGTTGATGAGTCACTTGATGAAGGTGACTTTATTGCAGATATAGAGTTTATAGTGGATGATCATTAGATTGTAGATATGGCTTTGGTCTATTAGGTTGATTTGGATCATAGCAGTTATTTTAGTTTTCCTCTTCCAAGCACATATAATTTAGAGTAGAGAATATAACCTGACCTTAACCTCAACTTGTTTTCCTCTATAGCAGAACAGCTATCAACTAATGCAGAAACTCACATCTGAATATTATCTTTATGTTTTTTCACTTGTTTTCATGCCTAAATTTTATTATAATCTAGTGTCGAACACAGGATGAGCCTCAGTTTTGCTGACACCTGTTCGGTTACCTGGTTTTAATTCTGTAGGAACATCAAAGTGCTGTCAGCTTCAGTGCAACTGCATGTCAGCTGGTGGAATCTCCATCATAATTCTTTGGGTGAGTGGTCCATTAGATTTTGCAAACTTAGTATCCATTGACAGCGGCCAAGAACTTGATAGGTGCATCTGCCAAAACTAAACGAGTACACCAGGCCCTACAAGCTTCTCCCATTAATGAATGCACTGCAAGAAACTGCACTTATGATGGAATCTAAAATACCATCTTTATTCCCAGTTTGGAAGCGATTTATCCACCCCCTCCTCCCTCTATTACTACTACCCTTCTAACCTATCTAAATTATTTGAAGTCCTTTTCGTCGTTTCCTTACTTTGATCTATTCATTTCTTATGGTCCTGTGTGTGATGCAGATGCTGCTGTGACGCAATTGGAAACTTGAGTTCGACTTGGTAGAAGAGTTTTTACAAGCTTTTATTTTGTGGTTAATTTTGTAAGGAAAACAACATCTGTTTGATTGGCCACCACCAAATGAACTTGTCCTATATATGGCTGGAGTTGTAAACAAAATACTGATGCATTTGTTGTTATTGGAAGTTCAGATATTTGAATATGGACTGAAGGTGAACATAAATTACAATTAAAATTTATAGTTTTATACGTCAGAAACTGACTTTTCTGACCTTTTATGTGCAAATTTAAGAATGCATGTGATCGAATTAATGCCTTCTTACCTAACATTAGGTCAGGACACATACATACATATTGCATAACTCCAAAGTTTATGAGTTGGAAAAATGCAATACTTTTGGGTCCCCTTATGCTTCTTTGGGGCACAAATGATTCATCCATATATCATTTCTCCAAAAGGAAACTCGGAAGCATTTGGCATGTTTTCGACATGTGAAGCTACTCGTGTAGCCGAAAATTAGATAACTTTGGACATCGATACCAACTAATGTTTAGGTAAGTGGTGTTCCATTTAAAAGGGATGATGATACAACCACACTAAGTTGTCGGTATTATCATTTCATTATGTTGCTTAAACATTAATTTTATTTACCAAAGAAGATATGGGATTGCTCTCAAAAGCGTTTATATGTTGAGAAACAACAAATGAGTGTCTTTGTCTTTTAATTATATATATATGGTATATATATATATATATTCCTTACAATTAATATAATTATACTCAAAGGTATATAATTTCTATGACAAATCCATCCTACAAATACTAATATTAAAATTTCACTAGCATAGATTTCAAAACTTTTAGTATACTATATTTTAAAATCACAATATAAGTTAAAATTTTCATATATTGTGACTACCAATTAGGCGATTAGTTAGGATATATATATACCTACTGGTTTAGTTAATAAGGACTTGTTAATTACTTCAATATACCTTATCGATGATTTATCAACAGGGCAACTCATAAAATGATCTAATTTCATAGTCCAAACACCTTGACATTAACATAATTAAAGATAATAAATTTGGTAAAACCACAAAAGACTTATAACCAAGCCTTTAGAAAATACTAACAAAAAGAAAAACAAGCTTTCTATATGGAAACTTTATTTAACACCCTTCGAGTGAACTACATCCCATTTTTTCATTGAAAATCTATTTTTAAAAAATATTTTCTAATTTAATCTACCTTTTTCACTCAAATTCCTATACTTTCTTTATGCCATTAATTTAATGGGTCGGCTAAATATCATGGGTTGATTGGTTGAAATAGAATTTATCAATTGAGTTAGGCAAGCTAGGTGGCCCAATCATGCAAAGTGGCTTGATATGAATTTGATTTGTCTGGTTAATGGGTTAACCAATCAGTACAGATCTAGGTAAGTCAATTTCATAAGTAGAAGTGATGTAGAGGATTCGAGTTTTGAAATGTCATGACTTTTGATTCGAGTCAAACTATGAGACTTTCAATATATTAAATCGAAACTCATTTATAGATTTACATTCGTTGTAGATTGCTACGCGTAATGTGCCCGATCTTAAACCTAAAAAACTTCATTTAAAGTTTTTTTAAAGGTTCTGAATAATTATTATTATTGTATTAGGGTTATTCTTTTCTTTAATTGTTATTATAGCATTATTTTTTATTTTAAATCAATTTTATTTGATTAAATCTAGAAATGATTTCTCTACATTTCTTTAATTGTGTGAAATCGAGTATCCATGCAGAATCTATCCGACGTTGGCCAATTGGTATGCGTGCATGATTCAAATCAATCTAAATATCAGTCCGATCAAGTTGATCACACCAAGCGAACAAGACAACTGGTTTGGACAAAACGCTAAGTCTACCACGTACACTCTCAAGCAATTAACCTAACCTTGAGAAATAAAATATTTTACTCTGTGCATCAAATATTAAAAAAACATTTATCAATAAATTTTAACATTGCATCACATCTAAATAATAAAATTGTTAAAAAAATATTTTCTCGGAAATTAAACCGTTTTCTAATAAATAACTGGAGTTTAAATAAACGAATTAACTACATTGAATCGAAAATCCATTGGGTAAGACAAACATACAAAAATTCCTTTGACATTATAATATAATTAAGCTGAAATATTCAGTCACGCAAGTAATTAATTAACTAACTAGAACAATTAATCGATATAATTAAGGAAGAGTTCGACTTAATTTCGTGCTCATTAAGATAAATCATCTTTATCCAATGCATTATGCATCCACACGTAAGAAGAGGTGTGTCGATAAACTCTCCTTTCCCCATGGTCAATTTTCAATCTTCAATTGCCATCAACATATCAAACGAGCTATTAATTGCCACTAATTATTTATTAATATCTAACGCAAAATTAAATTTATGTGGAACCTCATTTCTCTACACATTCTTGCCACAACAAGACTTCCAATATGAAGGGTTAAGTTTTTGTGAGACCATGTGGCTAGAGACATTAATATTTTATGGTCATATATATATACAAATTAATTATTATAAATGAAATCAATGTTAAAGAAGTTATGATGATTGGCCGTATTTATCAGTGCATTTGTATAGATTCTAAATAACGTGTTAGATTTGCTTCTGCACGTTAGAAGGAAATCTAATCCGGAGGTACAAGGTAAACGAAGAAGGAAGCTCAGTTTCTTTAAGAGGAAAGCCACAAGATCCGATGCTATAGCCATGCAGTGGCCATTTCTTTCTCTGCTTTCCTCCCTCCCTCCTTCCACCCACTGCACTGCTCCACAATTTAATTCTTTTTCCTCATCCATCTTTCCCGACATCTTCTCTGCTTCCGGTAATTCATGCTACATTTAATCCCTTCAATTTTCTTTCACTAGATTTCCTTCTCTTTTTTTTCTTTTCCCTTTGTTTCGTTCAAAGTTCAACTGATGAGGGAGAAAAAGGTGGCAAATATTCTTCTTCTTGTAGCGAGTTAGAAGTAGCTAGCTAGATATGCAGTTAGCTAGCTAGACTGTTCTTTGCATGCTCTAGAGTTTAATTTTTCTTTTTTTTTCCCCCTTCTTTCTTTGATTTGGTTCTTCAAATTTCTTCTTCTTTATTAGAAGAGTGTAGGTTTGCTAGATTTTGTGCTAAAAGTGTAGCTAGGGTTTTGTTGTTCTTTGGGGTGTATGCTAAGGGCCGGGAGGAAAAGGGATCTCTCATGGTTTCTTGTGAA
Source organism: Curcuma caesia (assembly GCA_037834155.1). Classification (NCBI taxonomy): domain Eukaryota; kingdom Viridiplantae; phylum Streptophyta; class Magnoliopsida; order Zingiberales; family Zingiberaceae; genus Curcuma; species Curcuma caesia. The sequence continues at coordinate 5,495,684 of JBBMKF010000117.1, read as the reverse complement.
CTTTTTTTTAAATTTTCTTAGCTAGTTTATTTAGGTATATATATTGTGTGTTTCAGAATAATTTTTTATAGTTCATGTAAAATCTTTGATCCTTTGTTAAACGAACTTGCGTTCCTATTTAGATCTTGTCAAAATAGTTCTGAACTGATACTCCAGCAAATTTTAAAAAAATGAAAATGAACTAGATTTTTCACTATTCAGTGGAAGTAATATATTGTTGCATATATGCGTCTCTCAACTATCAAAAGTTGCTAGGGTTTCTGATTCTCCTTCATTTTTCTCATTCTGATATTAATGCCCTTTATTTTGAGTTAACATATATATTCTATGAGAAACCTTAAACAACGTTCATGTCATATATATGAATTGGTTTGATATGATGATGAACATGGAGAAAAGTGAATTAATTATCATGGGGAGAGGAAAGATTGAGATCAAGCGTATCGAGAACAACACAAGCCGTCAGGTTACCTTTTGCAAGAGAAGGAATGGGTTGCTCAAGAAAGCCTATGAATTGTCTGTGCTTTGCGACGCAGAGGTTGCACTAATCGTCTTCTCCAGCCGCGGCCGCTTGTATGAGTACTCCAATAACAGGTATATTATCACACAGTTTATATCTTTTCTTTCAATTATTCAAGAAGATGATAACATGTAAAGATTTGCTGAACTTTTAATTTTGATGTTAAAACTTTGTCCAATTAATTTCCTTTCATTTTGGAAAAATTATATCTATATTTTTTAAATATCAAAGATATATGCTAAAATATTAATTCCTGTCATTTTAAAGCACTTATTTCTTCCTGACTAGCAAGTGTCTTAGATCATGCGATGATGTAATATATGATCCTTTTTGCTGCAACTGAGATTTTTAGGGTTTAATCTTCTCTTCCTCTTTGTCTTTCTTGACTTTGAATGTATTTTGTTTGAGTAGTTAGTGAACCAATACCAGCAGAATGAGTTAATAATTATAATTAATTTAATGTTTTGTACTGTTTTACTTACTTGCTTCATATATGTTCAATTAAAAATTAATTGACCACTGTGTTTTCACTTGAGCTAGCCTGGCCTTTGAAATGGAAACTGAGCCTTTTGCTGCCTGTTTTCCTTTCTGGTGCTAAATATCTACCATCTTGAAGTATTCATCTTGTTCACAGTCAGTTTGCTCGAGAAGGGGCATGTCTGCATGGTGACTTCATGTACTTCAAGACCCATTGTTTCCTCTGGAAACTGAACCTAATTACACCATGCGATCTTTGTCCATATATAATTATTTATTCTTTGTTAATTCCAACAATGAATTAAGTGTAAATAAGTTCTTTCTAAAGGATTATATATATAAACATATGGGAATGCTTTTACTTTCTTGATCGCTCGTCTCATTATATCCATGCATATATATATATGTATCTGAGTACGTGCATGTGAAAGCTTCATGATTCTAAATTTCTTCAACTCCTGATACTTAGCATCAAGTCAACAATAGAAAGGTACAAGAAGGCATGTGCCAATGCTTCAAACTCAAGCTGCACCATTGACACCAATTCACAGGCAAGTAATTATTCCAAGCCCATCGATCAGCTTCATTAATTATATTATCACCTTTAATTTATTATATTGAAGAGATGAAATAAATATCTAGTAAGTAAATAAAAGGTTTATTCAATTATTGTCAATATTGCAGCAATACTTTCTGCAGGAGTCAGCAAAGTTGCGCCATCAGATACAGATTCTACAAAATGCAAACAAGTGATCAATTCTCTAACTCAAACTCTTTTTTCCTAATAATTAGCTTCAAGGAGCTAGTGTTTTGGTATGATTATCTTACCTTAATTTACACCAACAATTGAAAATTTCAAGATATAATAGAACTTATTTTTCATAATTAAATGATCAAATATAATAAGTGTAAATATAGATGACTATTTCTTAAGTACACTATATATCATAAATTAATTTCTTGAGTGGATGAGAAATTAATATTTAAAAATATTCAAACAAAAAAGTGTTGATTGAATTTGATTAGACAAAGCAAGCTTCTTATTGTTTATGTGTACTTTGGCTACAAATGCTACAAGCAAGCTTCTTATTTATGGGAAATTAAACCAAAGAATTCCTAAATGAATCCTTAATTACTGTATTAATTCTTACTTCCACTTTGGCTTTAGGCACCTGATGGGCGAATCCTTGAGCTCACTCAGTGTAAAAGAGCTAAAGCAACTGGAAAACAGACTTGAAAGAGGCATCACAAGGATCAGATCCAAAAAGGTATAAAAATAATTCCAGTTTAATTATCCTTGCCAATTTTCCATAACAATTATCATTTGAACTACAAGAAATGATCATGTTTGTAACAAGTACAAATTTTCTTGCCAGCATGAGCTGTTGTTTGCGGAAATTGAGTATATGCAGAAGAGGGTAAATAATTCTTAACCTTTTGATGTTTAATTAGTCCTGGAGTTTTGATCTCTTTTTACTGTAGTCATCTTCCTTCTTCCCTTTCTGACAATATGTAGGAAGTGGAGCTTCAGAATGATAATATATACTTACGAGCCAAGGTATAACATCAACCAAATGCTTGCTGTAACTGAAACAAGAAAGAAAGAAAGAAAAACAAAATACAAATTAACTACGTACATTAATTGTTTCAGTCTATCTTTTAATCTTGATCTGCTATGGAACACTCAGGTGGCAGAGAATGAGCAAGCACAACAAGAAATTATAGTGTCGACCGGCACCGATCACTTCGATACTCTTCCGGCTTACGATTCGAGGAACTATTACCATGTCAACATGATGGAGGGATCCTCTCACTACTCTCACCATCAAGACCAGACTGCCCTTCATCTTGGTTATGAGATCAAAGATAGTTCTGCTGCTAAGAACTTGATGTAAGCATCTGCCATACTAGCTAGGGTAGCTAGCAACTCGATCGCCACTTGATATTATGAACTTCATATTTGAATTAAGAAACTGGTATTTGTATCTCTAATATGCACAATTATGTATTGCTATTTTGCTAATAAGTTAAACTACTGCACATGCATGTGGCTAATTAAGGAAAATTATGAATCAGATGCATGTCCTTGATCTTAATACCTCTTTTTAGATTTTTAGTTTACGTATCCTGTTTTAATTTGAGTTCACAAGAGATAGTTGTTTCATCCTTTGACTTATGTTTTATGTTTGAATCATAATTACCCTTATAAAGTATCCTTTTAACAAGTTGGTAATTAAGATCCTTTTGCGATTGAATTCTGAAAAAGCAAATAAAAACTGTGAGATCATCATTCAACATGCTGAAGCAGACAAGTTGTTCTTATAGGTGAAAACAAAATTAAAAATAAAAAATTCCTCCTTTCGGCGTTGTTAATAGGTCAACACGGAAACTTTGAGTTAAAACTTTTGATCACATGCATGCTTAACCAGAATTATGCTGCTGTACCAAGGGACTTTTTAAAGGTAAGAGGAGTTGTTTATGATCTGTGGCATACATTAATTTGCATGCATTGCTCAAAATCTAAAGGTGGCACCACCATCACACTGCAACTCTGCTACTCCTACGCATGTGTGCAGTGATCGACACCAAGGCAATCCACCTTCGAAACAGAACAAGTGGATGTTGAATTTTGAATCCCATTCACCACATTTATAAGCTTAAGTAATGTTTTTTTTTAAAAAAAAAGAAGAAGTTAGTGCTATGGTTAGCATTTGGTCAAAGCCTAGTGTTATCTTCAAACATTGTTTAATGCTCTCTTGAAATAATACCTGCAATCTAGTAAATTAAAGTTCAGAAGTAGAGTTCAACGATACCCACTGCACAGATCATAACTTGTGGCTATATTCTAACAATTTGTTGAACTAATGCTTGGCTAACATCCATTCGCTGAACTCGTATCGCTCATGCATTTCCATGGCCCCTCACTTCCATTTGGTGATGCATAACTTTTTATCTGAAACTAGTGTGAGGCCTTCTTGGAGGATGATGAGTGGAAGGAAATGTAGCATTTTCAACATGGGAACCAGCTGCATGCACTTGCTTTAATAAAGTTCGCCCATCATAGCTTTATCAGAGGAGATATGCTCCATTTCGAGATTATTCCAAATCTAGGCATTTGTTAGGGATTATTAGATTTAGAACTTCCTGAAACACTATCAGAAGATAATCAGTCTTCAAAACTCTCTGGTAACTTGGTACTCAAACCTCTTGTTGGTGGCCACTATGCTCTCCAACTAAACGCCTTTGAAACTTTTTTGACCCGTGCCTCCAACAAGCTAAGCAAGTGGAACACTCACTGCTGATGCAAACAGCCCTTAGTTGCTTCTTTGGATATGGCACTACTCAGATTCCACGTATTTATACACTCACAGCCACGCCTGATCACTCAATTCCAAGAATTCACAGTATCCTTCTCGAGCTTCTCAATCTCCTGCAACTCAATTAAGCAAAGGCGGGATAAAGATGATTGCTTCCTTTTTTAAGTCGATCTTGTTGATCGAGCTGTTCATGGTTGGAGCAGAAGCCCTGAGCATGGGCTACTACATCATGAGCTGCCCTTTCGCGGACCAAATAGTGACAGACACAGTGAACGAAGCTCTGAGTAAGGACCCAACACTTGCTGCAGGGCTCCTCAGGCTTCACTTCCATGACTGCTTCGTCCAGGTATTCAACTAGTTTCCGGCTCAATTAGTTCATAGACTTATAATTAACCTGAAAATTAAAATGCAGGGATGTGATGCATCTGTGTTGATCGATTCCACAAAGGATAACACAGCAGAGAAGGACTCTCCTGCAAACTTAAGTTTGCGTGGTTATGAGGTGATTGATCGAGCCAAAAAGTTGATTGAGGAGCAGTGCCCGGGAGTTGTTTCTTGTGCAGATATTGTGGCATTGGCAGCTAGAGATGCTGTTTTTTGGGTATATAATTCACATATAATATCTAATCTAATGTAGTTTTACTGCATTTCTTAAATCAAATCGATATGTTAATATTGTACACACAGGCTGGTGGACCTTACTATGATATTCCAAAAGGGAGAAAGGATGGGAGAAGGTCCAAGATCGAGGACACCATAAACCTTCCTGCACCAACACTTAATAGCTCGGCCCTGATGAAGCTCTTCTGGCAGCATGGATTTAATGCTCAGGAGCTGGTGGCTTTGTCCGGTATTAATTCAGATAAATTATATTAGTGCGTTAATTTTTATGGTTTTTTACTGAAAAAGAAATTCTTGCAGGGGCTCACACGTTGGGCGCCGCCCGGTGCGGCAACTTCAAGCAGCGGCTGAGCAACTTCGACGCCGTCAACGACGTGGACCCCACGTTGGACTACTCATTCGCCAAGTCGCTGTCCCGGGCGTGCGCCGCCGGCGACAACGCGGAGGTGCCGTTCGACCGCACCCGCAACGCGTTCGACCGCGCCTACTTCTGGGCGCTGCAGAGCGGCATGGGCGTGTTGGCGACCGACCAGACGCTGTTCGGCGACCCGCAGACGCGGCGCGTGGTGAACGGCTACGCCATGAACGCCGCCATGTTCTTTTTCGACTTCCAGCAGGTGGTCACCAAGATGGGCCTGCTCGACGTCAAGGAGGGGAATCGGGGGGAGGTTCGAGCGGATTGCCGGAGAGTGAACTGATAAAACGAGGATGGAGGAGGAAATTTTATATAAATCAGTGCTCTTGTTCATGATATGCAAGTGAATATATAAGTACGATATAAATGGATGAATGTAAATTCTGATGCACACAAATTCTCCAATTCCAATTCACGATCGATCGTTCATTAATTAAGAACTGAAAAAAAGACAATCTGATCAGGAGCAATACTTAGCAATGAGTCCCACAATATTCTTATCAGAGCTGCCGTTCTCCCCTGCAGCAGCCTTAGCCAGCTCGCGCCACCTCGCCACATTCTTCGTTATCTCACTGCTCCGGCTGCCCTCCGTCACTTCCCTCACACACCTCACGACCTCCTCCCTCTTCACGATCCCCTCGTCATCCTCCTTCACCCTGACCCCGACTCCCCATACATCCTCCACGTATTTGGCATCCGTCGGCTGGTCCGTCCACTGTGGCATCGCCACCATCGGCACCCCAAGGCACAGCCCTTCCACCGTCGAGTTCCAGCCGCAGTGCGTAAAGAAACACCCGACGGCCTTGTGAGCCAGCACCTCCAACTGGGGGCTCCACGTCACTATCAGGCCCCTGCCCGGGCAGTACTCCTCCGCGAACCCTCGAGGAAGCTTGTCGAGTTCCGGCGTCCTGACGACCCACAGGAAATGCTTGCCCGTGTCCGCGAGGCCGTAGGCGAGCTCGGACATCTGCTGGGGTCCGAACGCCACCATGCTGCCGAAGGAGACGTATATGGTCGAAGCTGGCGGTCTTGCGTCGAGCCAATCCATGCACGGCGCCTCTTCCAGCGCGAAGAGGTGGAAGCCGTATTGCGAATCGAAAGGGTGCCGGTTGTCAAGGTACCCGGAGGGTATCGTCGGACCAATGGCTTTGGCTCCGCAGACAGTCCTCAAGTAGTCTGTTTCCTGCTCAAAATTAAGATTTGGACATTAACTTGGTCAAAATAATATGAACTCATTATCTAAGGTGTAGCTGCTGAAGAAGAAGAAGAAGTTGACAGCATCAAGTAACCGTAATCGTTGGGTAAAGATCCTCCAAGAAGTCAGCCGTCCTGTTACGTTCCATCAGTGACTTTATGGCTAGATAGCTAAGCTTTCCATCCACTGACGGAGTTGGCCGGATTGGTGGATCTCCGGATTGAAGTTTCCAGGATTATGATTTATGAACCGCTCACACGTAATCACGAAGGAGACCCTTGATTTCGATTGTTTTTCCTTTTGTGTGTATATTTTTTTTTTGGGAAAACACTGATGATAATGCAAATTAAACTAAACTAGGGGTGGAGATTACTAGTCACCTGAGGTTCCAGTTCATAGAAGGTATTGATGAGGACTTCGTCAACCTTCTTCAGGTCATTGAACTGGTCGAACACCATCTCCATGTACGCCGGGTAGACACCGAGCTGGTCCGGCAGGAACGACGGCAGGTCCTTCGGCTGCAGCCGGGGCAGCCCCGGAAGGTCCAACGCCTCCCGCACCGGCAGCTGCACCAGCCCCGCCTTGACGTGGTAGTAAATAAGGTCCACGGCGGAGCTCTGCGTGAAGAAGGCGGCGGTGGCGATGCTATTCCGCCTCCCGACCTCACCGGCCCACGGCAGAAAGGCGTCGAACACGAGGAGCCCGACGGGGCGCCCGGCCTCCGCCTCGGAGCGGAGCAGGTCGTCGAGAGTGGCGGAGCCGAAGCGCTCGAGCGAGTTCAGGTAGGAAGGAATAGAGGCGACCTCGGCGAAGCCTGCGCGGTCGCAGCCGTCGGAGATGGCGGCGAGGCGGACGGAGCCGGGGGTGGGGCGGGCGTTGGCGAGGATGAAGCGGGTGGCGACGAGGGTGGCGGTGAGGCCGTGGGCGGCGAAGCGCTTGGCGAACTGGAGCATGGGGTTAACGTGGCCCTGGCTCGGGTAGGGAAGCAGAAGTACGTGGCAGCACTTGGAATCCACCGCCGCCATGACTGACGTACGCGTAGGTAGCAGCTAGCGACGAACACCAAACCAGTGAGGATGAAGTGTGAAGGAGGCCGAATTTATAGAGCAGATTTGACTGGTTTGCAAGTCTGCTAAATCACCACGAACAGAGTGTTGAGAAATGAGAAGAAGGAGATCTCAGCTAACACGGTGATGTCTTTTTATTGAAACTCGAAGGCAATTTTGACACGGCGACTGAGGAGACGACAGCCAGATGAGATCTAGTGAGTAACAAAACAAATGCAGAGGACCTTTTGTCAAACCTAAAGGGTCGTAGTCATATTCAATATATGCGAAAGATATATACCAACGATAGATCCTGATGAATGGATGAGAATCGGAGAAGATCATTCTTATTTTATTGATATTATTTAGGCTTCTTTTTTATTTTAGTCGCATTTTTTTAAAAAATAAATTTGCCTTCAATCACTTCTAGCCCAACTAAATCTTTGTTCTATCTGCATTATCTGTGGTTTGTCGCGACTGGATGCAGATGGAACAAAGCAGGCAAGACAGTATTTATCTAAAATTTTATTAATTGTTAAGTTGACTCATGAGTGTAAGACAACGCATTTGTCATATTATAAAATTCTATATATTAAATCATGAGTGTCATTCCGTATGACACACGGTGATCTTGCTGAAAGATCAATTGAACTTATCCTGGAGAAGAATCAATGAACATTTAGATGTAAACTGTCACGACGATCCGAAAATTTCATATAAAAAAAAAGTTAATCTTTTTTGCTTCGATAATATTTATTTCTTATTCAAATTTATAAATAACACTCAATAAAAATATATAAATCATACAAACATAAATATATAATACTTTATTTAATGATGCAGATAATATTCGATCTTAAAATCTGACTCTACCATATCATAACATGACTGACAATTGACTTAGTGCAAAAAATGAAATGAGCAATATCGAAATAAAAAAATGGATAAGTAGCCACTATGCAAATAAAATAAATTTAATGGACTCTATAGAAATCATGTCCATAACTATCGTTGAGTATCTTTGAAACAATTTTCAACTTTATTGATCAAATATTGAAAATCACCTCAAATCTATGAATCTGAAGGTCAAAGGAAAAAGAAAATAAACATAAAGTGCAAAGTGGAAATACGAAAGACGTGCATGAAAATATTATTAAAGAGGACAATAACATCATTTATCTTTTATTTTTTCCATGTCATTCGTTTTTTATTTCCTTCTTAATTAATATCATCAATTCTCATTATTTTCTTATTTGCTAACATTTCACCAATTTTTGTTTTATTGGTGAACATACAATATACTCATTCAGAATGTGTTGTTTAAGTAAAGATGAACAACCTGCATTCCACCTAATACAAACAAATCATGTTTAAATAAAAAATATTAAAATGAGCGATCTGCAATCCACTTAAAAATGATGTATTATATAATTGAATGAACGACCTATAATCCACTCGTAACGAAATTGCATCGTAAGTATGCATTTATACATACATGCATAGATAAGGTGAATGACCTGCAATCCACTAGAAAAATATCTCACATAAAAAAATTAAGATGAACGACCTGTAATCTATCCCGTGACTGTGAGGTGCCTCAGATAAGAATAGAGTGAACAACCTGTAATCCACCTCGTAAGAAGAAATTTATCTCCATTTAGTCAAAGGTTATGCACGCGTTGAAAGACTCAGAAGCTCTTTTCAAACATCGGAGCCAAGAATTCTATATTTATAGAGAGCTATATCCTTAATACTACGATATAATTAATATCATATCTTTTATAACTAGTAGAATTGAAATTTCATAACATGAGAGTTACATTTTCTTTATTAACTTGGTTGGGAAGTTATATAACTTCTTACGAGCATCGAGTCGAAGTTTTCTCTCATATTATTCAAATTTTGATAATAATATCATTTATATTATTTATTCATTTCAAATTATCATGATGGTTTGAATTCTTTTTTAAGAAATTATTTTAAATTCTCTGTTTCTCTTAATTACCTAATCTAAATGACATTGATCAATTTTGATAGGGTGCAAAAAATTTGATAAACAACAAGTATAATGGATAAACACATATAAAGATATGATCAAGCAAATAGAAGTATATACAAGCATACACTTTATTTTTTACCAGATAGAATATAAACTTTAAATAATTCATCATCAATATTTTCTAATCTATACCTAATCTAACATTGATGAGGTCATTCTTATTTTCTAACCAATCAATATAGACCTATGGTAATAATTACCAACTGAAATACAATCTTAATAAAAACAACAACAAACACCATACACTATATATAATGGATTTATATATGGTATAAAAATGAAGGAAATCCAAACTATGGAATTCTTGATTGCTGTGAAGTGCCGAATAAAAAAAAAAATCAAACAGAAAGGGATCTAAATTATCATCTCTTAAAGTGTAGGTTTAATCCTACATGAAAAAAAATCAAAAAGAGTCCAACAAGAAAACTCCACCTCAAATAGAAGGATTTTTTGCCGTGGGGCATCAGCGATGCCACGATAGTAGCGTGACCATGACAGCGCTAGTTACAAAGACATTCAACGACCATAATGTGCGGCGGTGGATTTGAGAGTGGCGAATGTCGGTAGGGGAAAAGTTAATATTAGGGCAAGCATAAAAAAGGAGAGGAAGAAGAAAGAGTCAACCACGGTGAAAAAAAGTTCAACTGCTGTTTTTTAGTTGATATTTTTGCAAAAACATCTAACCAATTTTAGAATTTTTAACTAGGTCCTTTCCCAATGATATAACATAAACCATGTTAAAATCACTTATTTTCCTTTTGCTCTCATTTCTGTATTTGTATTACAA
>JBBMKF010000117.1:5462251-5472665 GCA_037834155.1 Curcuma caesia | reverse complement strand
TCCGTGTAATAAAAGAAATATATTTCACATGATTTCTCAATCTTTTTCATCATCAAACTTATTCATAAATAAAATCTAAGTTTGTAGTTCATAAATAAAATCAATAAACTCGTCGTATAATCAGTTGATTTAGGTCGATCTAATTAATGCACGTAACTAAGTCAATATTTGGGTCCACTCACAGTTCAATTAATTAATGATTGAAAACTCTTGCTGATTTGATTTTAGATTCAATTTCTAAATTGTTAAAACGTAGTCATAGAGAAATAACTTCCCGTTCGATAACATAGTTGAAGCAACAAATCAGTGAAAACTCATCTGGTTGGTGCAACATCAATAGAAAATCCACTTTACTATGATTTCTAGTGAAATATAAGTTCCCGTTCGGTAACATATGGAAGCCAAAAAGATCTGGTACATGGAACTTTCATATTGCAGATGCACCACCAGGCTTCACCTTTTCCTTCAAGAACTGTTGAATGTGTTCGCGCTTCCAATTGTCAATTCTGTTTATGGATGGAAGAAACAAGCAAATGAGTTATAAATCACCACAGGAAAAAAATTGCACAAGTACTAAACTGAACAGATCGATGTTTCTTAAAGATAAATAATATTGAATTTCTACTTTACAAAGACATTATATGATTCCAAATTTCAGTAGCCGGTTCCTTGATTAACTGGCTTTATATCAAAAATGGCAGGAATAGAAAAGAAATGATATATGTCGATTGTCCTCTTCCAAAAACAAGACTTTAATGCTAAAGGCAAACAGCCTCTTCTTGTCCATTCTATCTAAAACAACCTCATGAGAGACATGGCCGTATAAACTGGCTAAGATTTAGCCATATTTGAAGTGATCTATTTATGTAAATATTGAAATGGTTTGTGTGACTTGATGACTGAGTTGGTCCAAATACTTCATAACAGAATGCATTAGAATTGCTCACTGAAATTTTATACAAGCATGACAAGTAAATATCCCGTGTGAAGAACCTAATATTGAATATAAATAATAGTACTAGGAAAGTAAGAGTGTTGTGTCTGAGTCATGGACCGGTGGGTATCAGGCAACATCATTATACCAAGGGCAATGGGTGCCACATCACCCACTGATATATGGCAGGGCACAGATAAAACAGTACCAAATATGACAATGCATGGGCATTAGAGATAAGATGTTATTAAGCATATCAAAGGCTTGCCTGAAACACTTTCTTTTCCATTAAAAACAAAAGATTTTCAGAATAATAATGAAAGCTAGTAGATATCTCATATGACAACATTGTGCACTATGATAGATCCATTGTTTTACTAGTGTATGAGATATGTCTCTCATGTAAGTGTAAAACTTCACATGGAATGAGATTTATCACACTGACCTTATTGTTTCCTTGTGATTACCATCACTGTCCAGCATGATAAGTTTTGGTGGGGATGCATAAGCATATTGCACTTTGACATATGGGAATTTATCCTTTTCTTCTTCTATGAATGATACAACTTCAGGATAAAAAACCAGCTTCCTCATGCACACCTCCAAAATTGCACCAGAGAATGTAACCTGCACTCCAATTTTTTAGCAAAAACTTGAGTTTATGGAGAATGTTAATTAACTATGACTCAAGAAGAAAACCCTACTCATGCCATACAATTACAAGTATGATACTAAAACATGATATGCACCATAAAAAAAGCACTGGAACTCACTATATTTTATTGAAAGCTCGTCTTTTATTTGATGAATCATTTAAAACAATGTATGGAAATTCCTGAGGAAGCACTTGCATGCTTTAGACAGGAATGAATTCACATGGATGAAAAGGCCAAAATTCTCTTTGTTATAGCATACTAACAGCTTCTGCATCCACCAACTATTCAATCACTATCCTTTCTAAAAATCAAATTATGAGTCAACCCCATCTTTTAAATTCCCTAAGTAATTTCTTACAGGACAAAAGGATTTCTCATTGTAGTAGTGGATCTATTAACGTGTATCTAATGGCACTGAAAAAATTCCTGGCCAAGGAGACATTATGAACTCTGTACAAGCCTATCTAGTGTGAAACATCAAGGATTACAACTCCCAAGGGCTTCAAGCCTCCACATAAATCTTGAATCCACTTTCAATCATATAGACCATACATTTTAAAGTAAACTGAAACAAAAAAAAGATATGGTAAATTGTCAAGAGGGAAGTTGGCCGAAAATGTAAACAAGAAATCAATCATACTTTAGTGGCACAAATTTTATGAAAAATACATAAGCTATAGTGGTAACCTAAGATTTATAAAATTTTAACAAAAAAAGGTTTAATTTATACTTCATACCTTACTGATGGAATCATCAGAATCCTCTGAGCAGCATTTACGGCAGTCAGACACCAATTCTGCAGTAAGAAGCAATTCTCTTAGCATGCCATCTCAAAGCATTTGGCTTCATAAGAGTCATTTAGTCTTAAGTCGTTTAGCCTAGCTTTCTAAAAACGCACATAATATCTCGGCTGCTTGTGTTTATCCAACGACAGTAAATCAAGAACTTACAGCAAGTAAACCTTCCCAGTTAAAGCAAACCGTTCAAGCAATACTAAAATCTGTATTAATCGAACCAAAAATGTGAAGCATGGAATGAAAGCTGGAGACTTGAGCCCGCTGAGAACGAATGGAAACTGAAAACAACTTAAGGAGGACCCCGATCCAACAATTTCCCAGAATAGAGCGGGATCAGAAGGATCAGAGTAACAGAAACATGCAACTAGGGTTCGACTCGATCCGTCCTCCAAGAGAAAGAGAATGAGAGAGAAAAAGAAAACCGGGTGATGGATAGATCCAAAAGAATCAGGTGCCTAGGGTTCAACCTTCGTCCTTGACGTACTCGGCAAGGGTGTTGCAATCCGAGCATAGGGCAAGGCCAGTGAAGCCTAAATCCTCGCACTCCTTGGCGCCTAGGCGCTCTCCGGTGCCGAGAGCGGTGGCGGCGAGCAAAAGGACGACGAGCGAACACAGGACGGCGGAGGTTTGAGTCATCGTTCGCTTGTTTCTTGCCACAGCTCGCTACTGCGATTAAAACAGCGAGTGTAACGGTGTTATATTGTTATAACGGTCATTATATCATACCCTTACAGGGACTAAATGGTCATTATACGCTTTTCTTCCCTAGAGTTTCTTTCAGGTCTCCTACCCTTCCCCTCCCGTCTCCTTCCCTCCATGGAATTCCAGTTCCCGTCGCCCCAACTGCCGGCGATCCCCCTGTTGCAGAGATGCAAATCGATGGAGAAGTTTCTCCAAATCCACGCACTCGCCGTCGAGACTGGTGGCACTGCCAGGCCCTCGTTCTCTTCAAGCTCCTCCGCCTCTCCTCCTCCCTCGGCTCGCTCATCCGTTTCCCGGTCGTCTACCACTACACCGCCCTCATCGCCGCCTGCATCGCGCTTACCTCCCGCCACGACGCCTTCCGGCTCTACTCCCAAATGGTAAGCCAACTCCTACTCCCCGACACCGTCGTGATCTCTTACATTTTCAAAGCCTGCGCTTTAGCGTCGTCTCTGTCGGAGGGAAGGCAGCTTCACCGCCAAGCTATCAAGCTGGATCTCGCCTGTGAACGCCCAGTAGAGATGATGTTGGCAAGCTAAAATTCTGATCGAACCTTTGTTCTCCGGGAAATGGCAAGAGGCGGCTATGATCAAAGGAAAGATGAAAGGGAAGGGGATTCAGAAAGAACCAGGGTGCAGCTCTATTGAAGTAGACAATGAAATCCATGAGTTCCTACTCGGAGACATTCGAAACCCTAGGCGGGAAGAGATCCACAAGAACTAGAAGAATTTAAATTAATTGTGTGCTAGAAGAGAAGGAATGAATTTGACGTTGCTTCGCCTGGTGCAACTCATGATTCCCATTAGATGATAAACAGGTTGCACCATTTTGATGCATCATGCTCGTGTAAGGATTACTGGTGATTTGGTGCACAAATAACTCGAGCAAAGATCAATTGTAATTTTTTGTCTTTCGATCCATCAAACAATGTAGGAGGGATTGATATTTGTACCAAAATACTCTTATCTGAGAAGAGTTAGGAACCTGTTTACTTCTGATTATCAGATCACTGACATTTTTTCTTCTGCAAACTTCATCATCATGAATTTGGCATTGTCTTTAATTGAGAAACAACAACATAACAAAATTGTTATATTTGTCAAATGACAAACAAATGTATGATTGACAGTTGCTCCCTTTCAAAGCTCCAAATGAGTTAACCACAGGATGTTGATGGGGAAAGAATATTGTTTTCTGTAAGATAAAACTACCGAATCAAAACTAAGCATCATCATGGAGCATATTGAAGGGAACAATATACAAGCCACTTATGGTTCCCTCGTTTCGAGTTGCTCGGTCCATGTATCTTTGAACTTGAAAAAGAATGTAGTGGTGGGAGCTCTAAACTGCCGAAGTCTTGTAAGCGGCATATATTAGCAGCACCGGGATCGCGAAGCAATAGGCAGGAGAATCGATAAAAGGATTCATATCATAAGCCCTCACCAAAGCTCTGCAATTCTGCAATTGAATTAAGAGGAACAATGTGTGAGAATTGTTTAGAAAAATATTAATTGGATAGCAATAAGCACGCTTGTTTTCCATACAGCCAACTTAGATTCATAGAATGTATGGTTTCATGTTTCAGGTACTGATAGAACGATGAAACGAAAGAATGAGAGAGATGTACCTTCAAGTGCTTCCATAAAATTAAAGCAGTGACTAGAAGAAGTAACTTTCTGGGCCACCTTCCATACATTCGATGTGAATAGCAAGTAGTCACATTCTTTGCTTGCCTGTTTTTATCTCTAGAGCAGTCATCATCCTTCTTGCCAGAAAGTGATAGGAAATACTTTCGATATGTTATTCTTTCTACAACCATTGCTCCGACAACCAAAATAGTCGGTAAAACAACAAAGCAAAGATGAGGCAATACAACCACCATGATATCAGGTACCCCTAAATGGTGGAGATTAGGATTGTCGTGGGATTTTGGAATAGACCAACCTTGGTAACTCATAGAAGCTTTAGTGTTAAGTTCACCAAATACATGTCCAAAGAACCAAGGGAAATACAACAAGTAGAGCAAATATAACAGGAGCCCCAACCATACTACGGTCATCCTGGGGAACTCCATCAAAGCCAATAATCCAGCATCAACTAGATGCTCCTTGATACTCGTTGCATTTGTAGGTCTAACATACTCATATGGGAATAGTTTATTACAGTATAGGAATATGACTTGTGGAACCACAAGTAACAAGAACATGAATGAGAGGACGGCCCAAAAAGCAGGACGGTAAATCAATGGCCACTGAATACCCATTACAAAGAATTCCTTCCAGGTCCAACTAACTTGTGCAGTGAGACCATTGATAGAGAATGGTCGCAGTTCACTGTAACTGGTTTTACCAAAATTGTCTAAAGCTTCTATTTGCAGCCAATAGCGGCTGGGAGATGGGTCTGCAAATGCTCTCCAGTTCCATGGAGCCACATAGAGATCACCTCTAGTGCCATTGCCTTCAATCCTTTCCATGGAGGAATCTAGCACTATATTAGGAGTTCCATAATGAGTGTCATATACCTTAACAGAAACCAGCACAATCTTCTGTTTTGAAAACACTAGAGTTCTCACCAACTCATAAGATGAGCCTCTCTCAGGTTGACATTTGAAATCATGGATTGATGAGATTCTTTGCATAAACCTTGAGTCCAAAGGAAAAGTAGGCAATATAATGGTATCCTTAGATCCCAATCTGAAATCTATATCAACATATGAAACATGACCATAATCAATAGCCAGTACTCTCATAGTTCTACTCCAATGCCAGTCGCCCATCTCCCATTCCCAAAATTCATTGGGGGAAATGCTTTTGCTTGAACAATTTTGATCGTCTTTGTTACTTGGAAATCCTTGATGAATGTTTAACTGATAATAATTTACCAGATGGTCTAATTGATGATGGCGCTTCAAGTTCTTGCCAAATTTTGTATGAAGATGCCCACAAAGATAAACTGACAAAGAGTGCTTAAGGAATACATCTTTTAGACTCTTTCCTGTATCTGTTAGTGCTGAAAAAGACAACGGGAAGTGGCCAAAAGAAACTTTTGTTGCTGATAATTCAGCATCCCATTGTGAAAGTTCGAAATCTATCTCTGCAAGTAATTGGTCAGTTGGATGCCCAAACACATTTGTTGGGCCACGAAGGCTAGTTTCCATCGTGCTATCAAAGCCCACAAAAAGATGCCTCCATCTTCCATTCTACATTTGAATTAAAATTCAATCAAGTTGAAATTTATCAAGGGAAATGTGCAACATTACAATTCTATGACACTATCTGCATTTGAATACCATATATTGAAGAAACTAGATATCTTACATCTTCCAACATAATGAATTTTTGCCAACAGTCTCATGATTTCAGTGTTCTCATTAGTCATTTCTATAATAATGTCTACTGCCGTATAGAAAGAATAACAGGAGTGTTCAAAATTGTGCTAACAATGAAAAAGGGAAATGAGGAATCTCAGGTGATCAATGACAATATTGGTTAACATATTAGCATCATTAAAATAAATAGGAACAGGTTTCTTAAAAGGTGATAACATATGCTGGTGGCCTAACCTGTAATGTAACACTCAGGACATTTCCATTTCGCCCTGTTCTTGCATTTATACTGCACTTGTGATAGTAGTCATAAGCACCACCAGCTTTTGGTACACCAAAACAATCATGGTTTCCTCTAAGGTCATAGAAGATGTCCTTGTTAAGCCCACTTCTTTGAACAATATTATCAACAACATTCTGGTACTCTTTCCACTCTACCTCATCAAGCTTCATGGTCAATAGATCTTTGCTCTTCCCATCTGGTAGACAGAGAAACAGATAAACCCTTATAGTTAGTTGAAAAAAAGCCATGTTTCAATGTTGAATCACTAATCTAGTTACTCGAATAAATGCAATTGATTACGGAGTAGAATTGTTTTAAAAAGGAAATGAATGTGCATTGAGCACCACAACAACCCAACCTAGTTGTCGTCAGCCCACCTTATACGTAGATGGATGGGACGAGGAGTTTATGTTCCACTCAGTTTTCCCTAATTGCTTCATATAAAATCTAGTGAACATCTATACTTCAACCATGTGGATATTTTTAGATATTTATTGCCCTTCCTAAACCCACCGTCTATGATTCACTCAATTCTCCTCAATTAACCCACATAAAGTTTGGTAAGCATCTATACTTTAATCATTTATCTTATATATTTAAATATACTTAATATTGCCCCGCCCTAAATCCACCACTAGGTATTACAAGAAGGTAGGTACCTGCATTTTTGGGCACTTTCTAAACCCCTAGCCATTTCAATTTTCGCTACCCCAAACCATTTAAATGTCC
The DNA here is from genome assembly GCA_037834155.1 of Curcuma caesia. Lineage (NCBI taxonomy): Eukaryota > Viridiplantae > Streptophyta > Magnoliopsida > Zingiberales > Zingiberaceae > Curcuma > Curcuma caesia. The sequence goes on along the minus strand of JBBMKF010000117.1, from coordinate 5,465,239 downwards.
ACTTTGGATGACAACCCCCAAACCGTGAGTACAAAATTTAAATGAGTAACATATGTGGATACTTGTGGGTATCCACAGATTTAAGTAAATTCAAACCAGAGTTCAACGAGCAGGTGTTGACAACTGCAGATACCCAATAATTGAGTCTCATTGCCATCACTACCTACCATGCTTCTTGCCCTACCCGCAGCACTAGGCTCGGGATGCAGATCGGAAGGTTAAATCTCTCCCCCACCACTCCCAATCTTGTATGTGTCTTAGCTTATACGGATATACTATAGAAAAGTAATTGAATTAATTTGAATGTTACTATTAATATAGCTTTGCAAAGGGTTTAATGAAAAAATAAAAATATTGTAGCCAATCTCAAATAGTTGGGGCAAACTCAGCTTAATGATGATGGCGATGATAGAAAAACAAAGGAAGTTTCTCTTGTTTGGTTAGAACTAATAAATGCTTAGAATTAGCATCTTATATCTCTTCTATTATGTACAATCAAGTGATGAATTACTACATTAAAGAGCCTAACTCAACTCCTGAGCCAGACATTTAGAAAATCTAGGAATCATAAACAAGAAAAACAATTCGTACATTGCAATAATAATCAGACTTCGTATAGAACCTGATCAAAATTGCTTAAGCCCACAAATAATGCTGGTGCATCAAAAGGTTAGTTTAAGCTCTCCTATGTGGTAGCTAGGAATATCAAATAAACTAAACATAAAAAATTGGTAATCTAGGTAACAAGGAGGGAAGCCTTGGTGTAATGGTAAATTTATTGTTGTGTGACCTTATGGTCACGGGTTCAAATCGCGAAAACAACCTCTTGCAATGCAGAGTAAGACTACGTAGATCCGACCCTTCTTCGGAGCATTGGCAGGAGTTTCGTGCACTGGACTACCCTTAATCTAGGTGATACCAAATCGTGAATTATAATTGGGATGTGGGTCTCAACTATTTTGGCTTAACATCATGAAATTTATATGTTGTTGAGCTCTATGAAGAACAATATATTGCTAGTAATAGTTAAATAGTTCAGATCTTTTTTTAAATTATCTCTTTAGTCTCCTTGCACCCCTCGTACCTTTAACTCAATTGATTTATCAGTCATCTTTATCAGGGTTATATCTAGCATCTTGCCAATAACAGTCTAAAAGTTTAAAAAAGTAGGCTACATAACAAAAGCTAAAACACGTTTGATACATAAAATTTGAGAGTTGACTCAATTTGAGTTATGATAGATACTTTACGCCCTCTTCTGGATTCTTAGTTCAGTTACATTGGCTTACCAAATACCAAAGATAGGAAAATGATCTGCATCTTAATGACAATGGAGTAGTTAAAAAAAGTAGTTCTGGAGACGATGACAACCACAACAACCAAGCCTTTACCCCACTAAGTGAGGTCGGCTAAAACACGTAGTTGTGGAGACTGCTCAGAAAATCTTAAGTGTGATACCCAGTTCAATGGGCATTGTTGCAATAAATCTAATAAATTAGAATGGTATTTTGAAGAATTGGCCTATATTCTGATAGTATATTGATCCTTCAAATTCATAGTTGTAGATCACCAACCTAATCAAAACCAACCAAGCAACAGTTTTCTAGAAACAATGCCGCCTGATGCACCGTCAAACCCCCATTTTTATCAACTCGGAGAAAGAACAACACATTCACGAAGAAAAACCCCTCGGCTACATTCAAGACAAATCTTTGAAGGGGGGAATATACCTGTGAGGTCGCCGGTGATGAGGACGAGGGAGGGGTTAATCATGGCGAGGGCGGGCCCGACGTAGCGCTGTAGGTCATAGGCCCTTTCCGGGTGGTGGACGCTGATGTGGAGATCGGAGAGCTGCACCACCCACACGACCGATTTGGGCCCCCCTTCCACCTCGATGACCCGCCCCCTTCCCGTCAGTGAGTCTTCCCCGGTAGTCAGGGGAAGCATCGCCGCAGCTACGATCAGGAGGAACGCCCACTCTGGCACAGCCATGGAGGCGGGACATTACAGAAGACGGGCGCAATGTTTCGAGGGCAATGCCATGAAACGAGCGCAGAGACTCGCGAGCGGTCGGTTTGGTCAACATAACTACGTATGGAGGAAAGAGACGACGTAACCCTAACCCTGACCTGACCCTGACCCTTACTCGAGTTAAAAATTAAACCTAAAAGAAAAGAAAATTATCTTGGCCTTTCCTTCTTCCTTGTAGAGTAGGTCTGCAGCTTCCTTTCTCCTCAATCTATCGGCGACCATCCTAAAGAAACGTCAACTCTTTTGAGCTTGACATTTGAACGAGTCGTCAACTGCCCACCTGCCCTGCCCTGCCCTGCCCTACCTTATCATCGCATATAAAACCTCTCGCGCCATCACCGGTGATGGCTGAACGAAACCTCAAACCCCCGAGGCAATGAAGACGGTAGCAGTGAGGTTGGTCTCTGTTCTTCTCGTCTTGCAAGTTGCCTTCTTCGCCTACGGCGAGGGAAGGCGACTGAGGGAGGAGCAGCAGCAGCAGTCCTGCGATGAGTACTATGTGGCCGAGGAAGGCGATACGCTGCAAACCATCAGCGTGAAGTGCAATAACATCTTTATCTTGGAAGATAACCCTCAGATCAACGACTCGGACGATATCGGGCCAGGGACAGTTTTGTATATGAGGCAGCAACCTTGAAGTGGATCATTGGAGGTGATCTCTTCTCTTCTCTTCTGTCTCTCTAAAGAGATCGACAGAAAACATACATGCATGTTCAATACTTAATACAAATGTTTGTTCTGTTTGGTGTATTTTTAATACCTGTATTAGATTTGTGTTTCACAAATTTGTTCTTGAAGAAGGATGGCCTTTGAGCTGTTGGTGTCCTGCATGAACTTTTCTTCTTTTCTCCTTTTTGGGTAAAATTTAGTCTGAAAGCAAGCTTCGACTGAGATAGATATTAGACATAAAAATGATGAACCACCAAATTGGGTTCAGTTGCGATGTAACATCAAAAT
>JBBMKF010000117.1:5447118-5460802 GCA_037834155.1 Curcuma caesia | reverse complement strand
AGATCTCATATTATTTTTATTTTTATTTTCCTCCCCAACAACGTCCTATTATCAGCAAAATTTTGAGTTGTTTTTGGCGCGTAAGAAGTTTTCTAGATGTGTGTTTCTAATGCGATCGACCTCTGACGGGGTTTTAGTCCTTCCATGCACAATCATTCCTTTTTTTTTTTTTTGTAATAAGATTAATGCGACTGAGACCGAATGATATCGAGAAGTGTTTTTTGTTTCTTCTTTCTTTATTTCTGATAAACAACTGCTGTTTGGAGCTCATTTGATTGGATATATAAATATAGTGTTATCGGACAACAATTTCTGATAAACAACTGCCATAAAATATCAATGTTTGATGAATGGAATGGCTGATCGCTGACTATAAAAGAAGTTGACTGCCAAACCTCTTTTACGTTGTTTAGCGAACCCGAAGAGTTCAAAGCAATAAGTTTCTTCACCTGCTTTTTTTTTTCTTGTGAAAAAAGCAACAAGTTTAATTAGTCGACCAAATAAAAGCATTTTTCTGGGCAGCTAACAAACATCACATCCTTTAATTACATGGATCGATTAGTTTGACGCCAAATCTGTACGTCTCCTCGTTTTATAACAAGCACTTCAAAGTCAACAAGCCGCGGAGAAAACGATCACACCGACAAATGTAATTATGGTTTCATTTTTCTTTGTTTTTGGAACATAGCATTTATAATTTTTTAATATACAGTTAAGACACCCTTGAAAATTTATTAATTTTTTTAATTTTATTTTTATAATCTGAGTACCCGAACTTCATCCGATTAATATTGAGGATAGACAATTGATATGATAAAAATTCTGAAGCTCCCAATCGAGGGAGCATTGTAGCTTCCGACTTAAATTCATCTCTCTTTAATATTTTCCCATTTAAATTCTGAACCGAGGGAGCATTGTAGTATTTACAAATCCATAGCTATTACAATAGTTATAACATCTATGATTTCGTAGTTGTTATAACATGAATGATTACTTGCATTTATATTGTAGCATAGTAGTTACGAAATTCGAGCTGTTACAATATGAATACAATCATTCATGTTATAGAAGTTATAGTTCGTAACTGCTACAATACATCTGATTAATTTAGAATTTAGGAGGAAAATATAGATGAGATAATAATAAAAATAATATTAAAAAATTTATGTTATTTCCTTTTAATAAAAAATTAAAATATAAAGTTCCTCTACGATTAAAAAAAGAAGGGCGTTCTTTCCATTTTATCAATAATAATAATAATAATAATAATAATAATAATAAATTTTAGAACAGTTTGTTTTAATCTCAAGACTAAAAAACACTCTCACATTAATATACTTTGACAACGTTATCATTAATCAAAATTACAACAAAACAATTTAAAGTACTAATACTTAGTAGTTTTGGCTAAATCCGATAACAATACTAAAAACTAATTTCAAGATGAAAAATAATATAAAACATTGTTTTAATATTTTTAAAAATTAGAGCATCACAGAAGAGGATAATTGCCTTTCTGATTTTTGTTAAAAAAAACTCGAGTAGTTCAATTTTAATCAATGATAGAGTACCTGAAACACTTAAACAAGAAAAATATTTTATTTTATTTTTAAAAAATATTTCCTGCAACACCTACCCCAACCTAAGTAGAGAAATTCAAATTCGAGTGGTACAGTCAATTTTTGCAGCCTTTGATTTAAAAAAAAATTAAAAACCTTTTGAAGATTCTTAAGATTTCCCAAAGATGAATGATTTCATTATCAATCAATCAATATACCTTTCATTGTCTGCAGTTAGCAACCATTTGGTGGATATTTATATCTTTTCTCTAAATATGATATCTCTTCAAATAAAAAGGAAATCTTTTTAGAACAGTTTAATGGTGAACTAATCTACTTTTTAGAACATTATCAACAAGTTTAGATCGTAGTTAATCTTATTTATTGCATATTTATCTTATTTTATTTTATCTATTTCTTTGCTTTGTGAGTTGTGAGTCAGAGTGATGGAAAAGGATATTTATTGATGTATGATAATTTAATTCATCACATTTATGGCGAATAAGATATAATCCAAATACAACAGTATGTATCATTGCAGCTCATTAGCGTGTTTCCAGCTAATCATTGGATGAGAACAAGCATTTTATAAATTCATATAATTTAAAAATTATTCAAAATAATTTTTAAATATTTACTTTGGAAAAAAATTCTTTTTGGGAAAATCACTAAAACTATAAAATTAATTCCACTAAAATAAAAAGTGGTTTTCTAGAGAGTCCCTTTTTTTCCCCCTTCCTTGTGATTCCACCTCTGCTTTATGGCAACTTGAAAAAACTTGCTATTTAATCAAGCAGCGGATGATAATCTTCTTCTTGTCGTTTCCAATCCGAGTTCCGGTCCTATCTTCTTCTCCTCATCCCTGGAAGCTCGAAGAAGGGGGCGGCAGCCATGTTCCAGAGCCAGCTCGCGAGGTCGCCCTCCTTGAGAGGCTCCCTCAAAGCCCTCGAAGCAGACATCGATCATGCCAATACCTTGTAATCTCTACCCCCAATCGCATCTCTTTTTGTTTTTGGTTTTTTTTTTGTTGCCCTAAATAGATTTTGTAATCGTAAAGACTGTCCTTTTATTGTGTTTCTGCTGTGGGTTTTTTTTATTCCTTTGAGCAAAATTGAGTTTTTGTTTTTGGTCGAACTTGATCGGGCTGTTGGGATCGCTCGCAGGACAGATGCTATTCAAAGAGCTTATGGCGGTGCTTGTATTCAGATGAGGCTGTCTTGCAGCCCTCTGGCTCCATGTTTCCTCTTCCTGTCGGAATGGTTGGACTGCACTTGTTCTTTCGGTTTCCTCAGTTATTTAGGGCTTTTCCAAGTTCTCGTCTACAAGGTACTTACTATTCTAAAATTCTTCAACACTTTGTTTGTTATTGGATGATAAAAGATGTATTTTGCAGGTTTATGTCGATGATATGACCACAGTCTCTACTATCGAAAGGAGAGCCAGCATCGGAGAGTTCTATGGTGCATATTCTGAACACAAATACACATTTCTGTGTGTTCTTTGCAGTGTTGCCTGCATTCGATCCTCATTCAATTTAGTTCTTCAACAAAATTGCAGCAATTATATATCCTTCTCTGCAACAACTCGAGAGCAATTTGATGGAAAGAAAGCAGCCTAAGGGGAAAGGCCGAGGTAAAGACGCAGTTGGGAGGAAGCTCTCCGATAAGAATTTAGAGAGGGAGGACGAGTGCGGGATCTGCCTGGAAGTTTGCTCCAAAATGGTTCTGCCAAACTGCAACCATGCTATGTGCATAAAGTGCTACCGTGACTGGTGAATTCTGCCTTGCAACAATTCATTGGTTTTGTTGTTGTTGATAATGCTAATGCTAATGGTGCATGATTTTGCATTGCAGGAATGTGAAATCTCAATCTTGTCCGTTTTGTAGGGGAAGCCTTAAACGAGTGCGCTCGACTGACTTATGGGTGCTCACGAACAAGAGCGATGTGCTAGACACTGTGACTTTGGAAATGGACAATGTGAGGCGATTCTACCGATATATCGATAGTTTGCCTTTGATCATTCCTGACAATCTTTTATTGGACTATGCTTATGTTGTATATGGTTGAATTGTGTACAAATTTCTACCTTGTGGACTGAGTCTGGTCACACAAAGTTCTTCCAATATCATGATTCACTCATTCCAATTGCTCTGTAGGATCAGTGTCATGCATTATTGGCAAAATTATTGCATGTATATTCATACTGTGGAAGCTGATATGTATATCAGGGTCTGAAACTGAAAGGCTTCTTAACATGTCAGTAGGTTGAGAGACACAAGGAAGAACTACCATCAGTGTTTTTTCTTCTTAAATATAGATTATAGTGACCTGAATTTTTTTTAAAAAATCTAGTAATTTTAATTAAAATTGTTTGTTAAAATTATTACATAGTTATTTTTTACTCAATTTTTTGGATAGAATGGGTGCCACTTGTTACATTTTTTTATAGATTAAAAAAAGAAATAGAAAATTACTATATATCAAAATTGCTACGTAATTTTTTAGCAACTTAATAATTTAAAAGAAATCCATTTAAATTTAGAAAGAAAATAATTACATAATAATTTTCATTAAAAATACTGTAATGTTTTTTTATTTATTAAAATTATAATTGATGTAGCAGTTTGTTTTTTAATTAGAATTTATATTCCTTTGTTTTTTATTATTTAAATTTTGTATATATATATATATATATAATTTTATAATTTATATTGTAATTTTAATTAAAATTATTATAGAAATCTATTTAGACGCTTGTTAGATTAATTGAGCGATAGATGAGAGACACGTGTCAGCATTTCAGCGTCGTTTTGTTTATGCCACTGTCTCTACTCGAAAATTTACCGGCCTTGTGATAGTTGTAAAATCCAGACACCTCTAGGCCTTTCTCTATGGAAATGGAGCTGGAAACTGAGATCGTCGTCTTCTATACGTACCGGCTCTCGTCCTCCCCCTCGATCTCCTCCTCCTCCCTTTCCGATTGCCTTCACCCCCTCTCCCCACTCGATCCAGGTCCCAGCACGGTCACTTTCTCGGTTTGCCTTCTGACGATTTTTGGGTTCTCGAGTGAGGATTTTCTGTTTTGGGGATGGGTAGGTTGGCGGAACGATCGGGGAGACGAGATGGCGTCGCCGAAGAATGAGGGGTTCTTGACGGAGGAGCGGAGGGAGACACTGAGACTAGTGCCGCAGAACGCGGAGGTGCTCTCCTCGTTACCCACATCGCCCGGAAAGATGGGGATCCACGACTTCCAATCGAAGGGCGGGGGAGGGAGTAGGAATCGGGCCGCCGGTGTGTGGCACATGCGGCGCACGCATTCGGGGAAGCTTGTGCAAGTGATGAAGGGTTAGTGATAATCTGTCTTTGCGATCACTTTGTTTGCTGGTAATTTTGGATTAGGCTTGAATGAGATGGACTGCATGTGATTGTTAAATCTCTGAAAGACACGTCTTGTTTTTATTTTTGCACATAATCTGGTTATATTGCCTGATCCTTACTTGGTAATATTTTCGGAGGTGAAGCAGGGCTATAAATTGCGAAATGGATGATACATAATACATAATGCATAATATTTCATGCATTATACATGTATCTGCCACTTCACATAAATATTAGCACAGTTGTTCAAAGACCATTGCAAGTGTTTGGTGTTAGTTTCGGTGACGTATGTGCATGTTTTTTCTAAAAGTCACAAGAGATGGACTTTGGAACAGACAACCCAAAGAAGAGAGAAAGTGAAGAAGGGAAGGCTGAGAATTACATTATTTCAACTACAGGATTGCAATAACTCTCCTTAAATTTGAAACTAAAAATTATCTGTAGATAACCATAATGTGTAGGTTTGACACTGGAGGGAAGTATAGACTACATTGATGAAGATTTCAACATTTATAAGAAGGTACCCAAACAACTATAGAAAACTTACTATTGGGCACACTGTCTTGCAGGGCATATTAAAGTTACATCTAATGGTCAAGGAATAATTTTTCTCTTCTCAAGTCTGAATTGCATGTGAATATATGTGTATTTCACGTTTTATCAGGTTTTGATTCACAGACATATATACTCTAAGCTTTCTTTTGAGGGATTGTCGGATATTGAAGTCAAGATTAGATTGACCTAATCAATATTTTTTAGACTTACAAAACTTATTGAAAATATGGTGGTTAAATCAACTAAGTGAATTGTAATCCACTGACCTGTTGCTGCAATGCCTATCTTTGCTTCATTATGATTTACTTCAATATTTGTAGGCAGAACTCTGCTTTATTTGAATCTTTTTGAATTATATGAAATCAAATAAAACTCCTAATTATTACTTGCCATACTCCCTTCTCTATTAATAAGGCTTATATGAAATTTCTTTTCTCCAAGGATTATTTTTTGTGATTGTAAAACATTTTACAAGGGAAAATATTTTCATGCGGTAACTTGAAAGTGTTAATTTAATCTCATTTTTTAGCATGCATTCAATTATATGAATGTTATGCATAGGATATGTTCTACATTACTGATTAATAGACTATGTCAATTATGTCGTATTGTTACATATGTTTTTTATATGAAATTATGATTTGATAGCTTGCTAATATTTTTTGATACACATATATATTTTATCCAGATGAATAATTTTTTATGTGTGTTTTTTTAAAAATGAACTACATATCTCACATTGTAAGTAGATGAATGATATACAATCAAATATGCTCTAAAAAAGTGTATAATTTTATCATTGCTATAAGGTTCAGAACTACTTTTAGTCAATGGAGTTGATCTCTAAGAAAGCATGATAAGTTGTGCATATATTTCTATATGCAATTCTTAATTTAAATTTTTTAAAATGCAAATCTAACTATGGTAGTAAATATTATTTGAGCAATCAATATTTGGTTATTTTTTCTCCATAAGGAATGTAATGCCATTAGTATTCCTCTTTTTGCTCTTGAAGTTACAGTATTGCAATCTTACAAATTCTTGTTATATCATACATCCAATTACCTCTAATGCAGTGATGCTAGCATTCTTCGTTTACCTGTCAAATTACAGATTTTTATTCTGAAAAAGTCTCTTCGTACGTATATGTACATTACTTCTGAAGGCTGCTCATTTTTCTTTGTTTTTGATAATTGCCTATTTCTCCTCTAAATTTGTTAATGTTTTCTATATTATCTTCTTTCATGTAAGGATCTATACCCACCGCTATTTATAAATGTCTTCCATATCCATTAGCACAGGAACAATAATTTTGGTTTTTAAATTAATGTAAGTTCATATATATTATGTGACCAGTACGTTAGTTGCTTACTATTGTTTACCCTTATAGCTTAGTGAAATACTGTCAATCTTTGCTACTACTCTGTCATGGAATACTCCATTTTATCCTGCTTTCAAACTCTAGAGTGAGTTTATTCTTTATTCATCTATTAATATATTTGAAGAAGTCTACGTTGCCTTTTAGGTCCATTTACTCTACCTAAGGAAACTCTTTATGTAGAGATGCATAACACCCAAGACTTTCTCCCCTTGTTTACCGTTAATGTTCAAAACTGTGGAAGGGATAAGTCTCTTATGCAGACAACATTTTGGCCGCAAATGTTTCCACCTGAATTTAGGCAGAAGTGGGGACGCCCATGGAAGAGAGGTCCTAAAGACCTTTCTACCCTTTGATCCTAGCAGAATGCAGGATCTAATGAGGCAACCAGTTTGGTGTTGAGGTTGAGCAATTGTGTGTTGATCAGTGTGGTGGTGTGGTTAAGCTAGGCTACGGAAGGGATTTGTGTCTTGACTCTTGATAGAGGAGACATGTTATCTACTTGTGGAATGACTCATGGTGCTTGATGGAGATGATCAGTGATCGATCGGTTTGGAGGTCTCATTGGTGCTAGACGATGAAGATTGGAGATCGACAGAGATCATTGATCGGTGTGCAGGGCCGTCAGAAACACAAAGAGGTCCATCTCACTGGAGGGCAAATTGTCATTTTATTTCATCCATCCCTGCTTACTCTTCTAGGGTAAATGAGTTTTTGCTCCATGGATAGTTTTTTTCTCCCATGGTGAAAGGGCTTCTCTTGTAGATTCTTTTCCTTCCTCTTTCCCTCTGTGTGGGTGAATGAACTCTTAGTAGCAATTTTAGTTTAGAGAAATGATGTGATTAAGGATATTATCCATATCATGTATTTTGATATAAATCATTCATAAAGTTTCTTGATTGTTCTGCTGTTTCCATTGTTCCTATTATTTTTGTTCTTACATTTTGGAACATTTGTCTGTGGGTCATCTTCAGATGGAGCTGGTGGGAAAGGAACTTGGGGCAAGCTCTTGGATTCTGGGCCTGATTCACGCATTGACTCGCATGGTCCTAATTATGACAGTGGTGAAGTAATGACTTTTCTTATTCAATCTCTACTTATGTCAACATATACACTTATGTAAAGACATTTAGGTATCACCTTATAATACATTGTATTATTTTTATGTTTATTTATGCTTCTAACATGCGGATAATTATTCGATACAATTTCAGGAGCCATATCAGCTAGAAGGTGCCACTGTTTTTAATCGTGTAGATGACTATAAGAAATCTATAGCAATAATCATTGAAGAGTACTTCAGCGCTTGTGATATAGAATTAGCTACTACAGAACTTAGGGACCTTGATTCTGATGAGTACCATCATTTGTTTGTTAAGAAACTTGCTTCTATGGCAATGGACCGGCATGACAAAGAGAAATAGATGGCATCTGTTCTGTTATCCGCTTTGTATGCCAATGTGATAAGTTCAGCTCAAATCAGCTGAGGTTTTTTTTATGCTACTTGAGTCTGTTGATGATTTGGCACTTGACATAGTTGATGCAGTTGATGTGCTGGCTATATTTCTAGCTCATGCTGTTGTTGATGAAATCCTACCTCCTGTGTTTCTCACTAAAGCATATAAAACACTTCCTGAATCTTCTAAAAGCTTTGGCGTTATTCAAACTGCTGGAAAAAGTTACCTTTCCGCTCCACACCATGCAGAGTTAGTTGAACGTAAATGGGGTGGCACCACTCATATTACTGTCGAGGAGGTCAAACTGAAGATTACAGTATTGTTAAGGGAATATGTAGAGAATGGAGACACAGCAGAGGCCTGCAGGTGCATTAGAGAGTTGGGCATCTCATTCTTCCATCATGAGGTGGTGAAACGTGCTCTGATCCTTGCTGTGGAAATCCAGACAGCAGAGCCTCTTAATACTTAAGCTCTTAAAAAAGGCATCAGAAGAATTTCTAATTAGTCCTAGTCAGATGGCCAAGGGTTTCTCTTGAGTGGCTGAGAGCCTTGATGATCTTTCTCTAGATGTTCCTGCTGCAAAAGCTTTGTCTGATAATATAGAAAGCAAGGCAATTTCTGACAGATCGTTAGACCCATCTTTCCTGAAGTCAGATAATGAAGAGAGAGATGAAGGCTTTGATAAGTCTAGAAAATACAAACAAGCAGCTGCCGATATAATCCGTCAATATTTTCTCTCCGATGACATACCAGAACTTATTATAAGTCTTGAAGATTTAGCTAGCTGCTCTTGAGTACAATCCTATTTTTATCAATAAACTGATAATGCTTGTGATGGACCGTTAAGAAAAGGGAGAAGGAGATGGCATCTGTTCTTCGTTCTGCAGTTAGCATGGCAATAATTTCAAGGGATGACATCGTTGATGGATTCATAATGCTTCTTGAATCGGCTGAGGACACAGAATTAGACATTTTGGATGCCTCAAATGAGCTAGCTCTATTCTTAGCCAGGGCTGTGATTGATGATGTCTTATCCCCACTCAAATTGGATGAGATCGATGGCAAACTTCCAAAAATTGCAGGGGGACGGAAATAGTCCAGATGGCCCACTCGCTTATTTCCGCTCAACATGCTGGCGAGAGACTTCTGAGATGTTGGGGTGGTGGCATTGGTTGGGAAGTGGAGGATGCAAAGGACAAGATGATGAAGCTTCTGTAAGAGTATGATAGTGGAGGCGATATAGGAGAAGCCCGTCAATGTATCCATGATCTGGCAATGCTTTTCTTCATTCATGAAGTTGTAAAGAAATTAAAAGAAGAATGATAGGTTATTGGATTTGCTTCAGGAGTGTTTCGGCGAAGGGTTGATCACCATCTACCAAATGACAAAAGGGTTTTCAAGGGTCAAGGATGGGCTTGACGATATAGCTCTTGATATTCCTAATGCACAGTGAAAGTTCCAACAATACTTGGAGCACGCAAGAGGGCATGGTTGGCTTCTGCCGTCTCATTTTAGCACATGCAGCTACTAGTTAGTTACTGACCTACATGTTGGAAGAGAAGTAGCTTGTGGATTCTGGTTCATGCGGTAGCTGGGTTTGGAATCTTAACAATCTTCCTCTTTCTGTTAATAGTAATCAAGGAGGTGGGAAAAAATGGTTGGTCATCTAATGTGAGGACTTATTTATCGATTTATAAATTATTTTTTTTTATTTCAATTAATTCAGTTTATTCGATTTAATTGAATAAAAAAATTTTAAATTGAAATTGAACTGAATTAATTAATTTTAAAAAAAGTTAATCAAAAATTTAAAATCACCGAATCGAATTTTTAAATTTGAACGATTTATTCAATTTAATTGAATTTTTAGTGAAAAGAGTTTTTTATTTAATTAAGGATTGAGAAAGCCTTAAATTTAAATTAATTATTTTAATATTTTTTATTGTATAACTTTTAATTATATTTATTTTTTAAAATACAAATCACATGAGCCACTAAAGGTATCCATATGAAATATTTTGATGGTGTTCGAGATGAGACAGGTGCAAGCACTACTTCTTGGGCTAGTTGGACAAGGACTTGGACTGTTGAAGAAAATAGACATGGTGACCTTCTGAACAAGTACCTATATCTTTATGGAAGAGTGGACATGAAGCAAATTGAGAAGACGATTCAGTATTTGATTGGCTCCGGAATGGTAATATCTACTTGATTATAGTTTATGGTTAGATTCAAATTTAACCTCCTTTTACATACTATTGGAAGTTGTTTTAGCTGCAACATTTGAGGCGGCATAGGAATGCTACCATGTGTTTAGTTCTGCTAGGTCTCCTTGATTCTTATAAACTATCCTTCGATTTGGGAGTTTTTTTTTTTTTAAATTTTATCCCAGTTTACTTATTTATGAATTTATAAATTATTTTTTTATTTCGATTAATTCAGTTTATTCGATTTAATGGAATAAAAACTTTTAAAACTGAAATTGAACCGAATTAACCGATTTTAAAAAAAATAAACAAAATTTAAAAATAACCGAATCAAAATTTTAAATTCGATCGGTTCGATCGATTTATTCAATTTAATTGAATTTTTACTCCACCTAGTGAAAAGAATTTTTTTATTCAATTAAGGATTGAGAAAACGTTCAATATAAATTAATTATTTTAATATTTTTTATTGTATAACTTTTAATTATGTTTATTTTTTAAAATACGAATCACACGAGACACTTATAATGTAATTACCAAATGAGCGTTTGGTTGGGGGTTATCATTGATAACTTTGGTTATCTATTCAAAGTTATCAACCATAATCTTGTTTGATTCAGGTTATGATCGATTCTTAAGTAATATAATATCATCGTCATATCAGTAAATGAGTTATAATTATTTTTTTTCATGATAACTCTTCGATCTTAAAACTCAGTTAATTGAAATGTATTAAAATCTAATTAAAATTGAATTAATTAATTTAATAAAATTTAATTTAAAATTTTATAAATTTAAAAGAGATAATTTATTTAAAATTTAAAAAAATAAAATTAATAAATTATATTTATTAATTTAATAAATCATTTTATTAGAATAATTAGTTTAATAAATTATTTTATTAAAATATATAAATTTATGTTAAATTTTAAAAAATAAAATTAATAAATGATGTTTACTAATTTAATAAATTATTTTATTAAAATAATTATTTAAATGAATAATTTTATTAAAATAATTATTTAAATGAATAATTTTATTAAAATAAAATTAATGAATTATATTTATTAATTTAATAAATTATTTTTAAATATATATAAATTTATTTTAAATTTTAAAAAATAAAAAATGAATTATATTTAATAATTTAATAAATTATTTCATTAAAATAATTATTTTATTAAAAATATATAAATTTATGTTAAATTTTAAAAAATAAATTAATAAATGATGTTTTATTAAAATAATTATTTTAATAAATTATTTTATTAAAATAAAATAAAATTTTATAAATTATTGTATTAAAATATTTTTTAATCAATTAATTTTTTAAATATATATAAATTTATTTTAAATATATTTAAAAATAAAATTAATGAATTATATTTATTTAATTTACTGAATTAATTTATTGAAATAATTATTTTATTAAGAAATATATAAATTTATGTTAAATTTTAAAAAATAGAATTAATAAATGATGTTTATTAATTTAATAAATTATTTTATTAAAATAATTATTTTATTGAAATAAAATTAATAAATTATATTTATTAATTTACATTTTATTAATATAATTATTTTAATGAATTATTTTTAAATATTTATAAATTTATTTTATATTTTAAAAAATAAAATTAATTTATCAATTTAATGAATTATTTTATTAAAATAATTATTTAAATAAATTATTTTATTAAAAACATATAAATTTATTTTAAAATTTGAAAAATTATAAAAAATTATATTTATTTTTTGATATATTATCATTTTATTATCATTATTAATATTATTAATTTAATTTAGTTTATTTAAATCAAGGTTATTACCAAGTCAAATAATACTAAAATAATTCTATATATAACTAATTCAATATAATAAATATAATAATAAATTAAAAGATAATTATCAATAAATCTAATGTTTTTATCTAAATTAATAATAATTTTAATAATATATTCTATTATATAATATTTAAAAAAAATATTTGAATAAGTCTCCTCCAAGATTCTATATTATATTATGATACCGCCTCGTGGAGGAGGAGCGAACGATAGGGGAAGTTGAGAAAGAAAGCGGAGAAGAAAGAATGTCTTCAATGGCTTCTGTGGCATTTCATACCCAATTGCTCTTCTGCTCTCGCCGTGACGGCAGGTGGAATTCCAGATCTCGCGGAGTCTATATGGGTATGGCCACCGCACACGGATCCTCCGTCGCCACCAAGTGAGCTCGCTTCCGTCTTACAGAATTCCAGATTCTCGATCTTTCTTTTCGAATTTTTTCTTGGGTTCTGATGAATTGTTATGGATAGATACAAGTGGCTGAGAATTTATTTATTTTATTATTTGCTAGTTTTCCTTTCCGAGTTCTCACTCGTTGTTCCCCTTTTTCTTTCCTGAGGAATTCATTGTGGATTGCGATCATGCACTCGGTTTTCTTAATCTGTTTGATTTGTATTGGGTGATAATATATCTTTTTGGGTTCTGTTTGATTTGAGATTGAATATCTCTTTGCCTTTTTTTTCTCTCGAAAATCGACTATCTTTGATATTTATACCAAAGTTTTCGTTCTTGTATGCCAAATCATTAATCATCCCTCGACTATCTTTTTCCTTATTGATTGCTCAGAACTGTAGAGTTTCTTTGTCTTGCCTTGTGCCCCTTCATTGGCGTTTTGACCACGTTTGACCATGTGTACTGGAATTACAGTTTAGAGAATGCTTACGAGACTTGCAGTTTCTTGTTGATTGCTCAAGACTGCTACGAGCATATTAAATTTCCATTTCCCTGTTTTTATGGGCTTGCAATTATGTAAATTTTCAAACTAAGCTTGCAAACTTTAGAGTTGTTTAGAATTTTTAATTGTCACGTCTAATACCCATGGATCGAAGACTTTTTAAGATTGGGCATGGATGCAGTTATTGCTGCTAGTAACTTATTTAAAGTCCATGGCTGGTCTGACAATTAAGCTTAATGAAAGAATTATCTTCTATATTCACCCACTAGGATGTATAAACTGTGTTTTGCACAATTAGATTTTGAACTCCGTATTTTGAATTTTATTTTCTTCTTGCTTCATGTACTTGTTTCTTTGTGCATCTAACAGAGTTGCTCAGAACTTTGCGTTTAGTTGATCTTGTAATCTGAAACT
>JBBMKF010000117.1:5409650-5435980 GCA_037834155.1 Curcuma caesia | reverse complement strand
GATCGGGATTAATTGGTGCCCTACCGGCCCGACCGCAGCCGCCTTCGGTGCATCGTTGGCCGGGAGGCTCTCCTCGGCCATTGAATTGGCTTCCGGTAGGAGAAGTCGCGTGCGGATCGAAGAGGGCCCTGGAAACCCTAATTGGTTCGCCAGAGGTGGAGCAGAGCTGCGGAGCGTCCCGAAGGAAGCGCCAACGAAACGAGAACAAATTAAACTCCCCTCCCCGTTTATATTTATAGCGATGCGGAATGACTGAACTGGACTTTCTTATTCAGCTATTCATTTGACAAAGTCCTGTTTTTTAGAATCGAATTTGAGGGGTACTTTCGGTATTACAGATTTCTTGGAGAACGGGCAAGTCTCGGAGGAACCTCGCATTTGTATGGAGATGCATTTTGAACAATTGGATGGAAGAAAATTAACCGTGCGATGCCAAGGGAATCATTTTATTTGGACGGTGGATTTATGACCTCAGAAAATATAAATATGCGGACTCAGGCATCAGGCAGTGACTCGGCGGCTTTCTCCGCATGAATTTGACGGCTGGGAGAGGTAATTGTAATTCGTAAAGCCACGCACAACTTAAAATTAACTAAATTGTTAAAATAGTTAGTATAAGTCTAATGTAATTTTTTATTTTTAAATATGAGCTTATTTAACTTTAATTCCTTATTAAAGTTTGAGTAAAATTTTTTGGATTATTTAAAAATTTTATATTTATTTAATTATTTTTAAATACGCGTTGTTTGTTTGTGACTTTCGTTGCGTATCCATAGGAAAGCCATTCGTGGATATTCATGTTCTACGCTTGAGTTTCTATTTTGATTTTTGGGCGGTTAATCGGATATAACGGTTCGGACCAGGATTGCCAGAAAACGGACCGGTTCGGACTCAAGTCCGGCCCTTGACAGACTCCTCCATGTCGCAGTGAATCATCCCAACCCTAAACTGCACTGGCATCGCGTGCGCCGGACGACCCATTGACGGCGACGGCAAGGGATGGTGGAGGGGCACAGGTTTTGGAGCCACCTTCCGCTGCTGGTGCAATCCAGCTCCAAGGAGTCGGTGGAATACATACTGCAGGCTCTCTGGCGGACCCGGAAGACTGGCCTCGACGCCGCCGACCGCTCCATCATCCGAGAAATGCTCAACCTCTCCTCCGACTCCGACCTCGATCCTGTAATTATCTGAAATTCGCCCGCTTGTTTATTTCTGTGACAATTGGCTAAATTTGGGACTTCAGCAATGCAAGAGATCGTTGATTTTTCTGAGTTCATGTAGTATCGATACATCGATGCCTTTTCTAAGTTCAGATTTCTCTCGCTCACATTATTTCCTCGGATAACCATGGTGCACTAGGATGGATTACTTAATTTTTTTTCTCAAGGATAGCATTTCAATTTCATGACTGATTTCAACTGCGAGCGAGAGGCAGTTTTACATGTACGTCATTCACTGTTTCTGGAGTATAGATTCTAGCGTAGTTTGCTATGGTGCCGAAAATAAATTTTGAATCCCTTCTAATATTGTACACTTCCTAAACCACACAAACATCTTTGTGTATCTGAAAGTGGGAATTGTTTCGGGACTGTGATGTATTTGAAATGCTACATGACTTAACAACTCAATTATAAGGGTATGTACCATTAAAAATTCATGCTATGTAAGTGGTTTATCTATGTGAGTTGACTTTATTAGTTTCTCCTTTGCAGCTTTTGGTATGCCTCCGCATGTTGATTCGGAAGAGTGTTTATGAGAATATTTCAAAGGATGAAATTCATAAATTGTTTCCGCCAGAAGTTCTTCCAGAATTGCAAAGGCTGCTAACGCTGCTTCTACAGAAGTTTCAACGAGAATGGCGAGAAGACGTACTCAAAGATCAGGTCAGGCCAAACCTTTTCTTTTAATTGGGAAAGAGATCCCTTTTCTCGTTGTAGCATCCATAGGCTGGTTGTGCTGTTAGTTTCTTGCTACCCAGATGCAAGTCAGACTAATCAATAAAGTGCAGTTGCAATCTTTTCTTTTGCCCTTATATACAGTTTCCCATTTCAAATAAGTTACAGCATATTAGTTGTCGAACTGTGTTCATGTTTTTTTGCTGACCCTCAGGCTTCTGTGCCTCGTCTAAAGGCAATGACATGGAATAAGGTAAATCAAAGTCAAGATTCAGCAGATAACGTTGCTGTTATTAATCTGAAGGTACATCAAATTTAGCTTTTCTCCTCTTGTACATTAGAGCTATAATATAATTAATGTGTTTCTTGATTATTTTGCTATTCGCTACATTTCAGATTCGCATTTGTTAAAATTGGACAGAGTAATTACTCAACTCAAAAAAAAATTTCTCTCAATGTTTTGGCTAAAAAACTTATTAGAAAAGAAAAAAAAAAAATCAGTCACGACACTCTGGAAACAGACAAACTAGATAGAATGTTTAGGGTCAGCATGTTTCATTCGATTTGTCTGCAGGAAATAAGGTATGATTTGCAGTCTCTTTTCATGAGCAACATATCCTTCATATATGATAGTCGAAGATTCTTGATATCAACACAAGCAGTTTTCCGTATAATTTCCTTTTTCTCTCTATATGTGAAATCCATCTGTCCTGCTCAAATATCTAAAGGTTCTGCGCTTGATTGAATGCTACAGGCCGCATGCAGCCTGCCTACCATGCACAAAACTTGTCGCTGAGAATCTCTTCTAGTTAAGAGAAAATCAAACATCATGAACCCTAAACTTGCAAACTTTGCTAGCCATGCAAAACAACTCATAGGTTCCTCAAAGTAGCTATACAACTCTGCTTGCCTATGAGTTGCAAAACAACTCTGCTATACATGTTTCTTTATGCTTCATTTTTCTTTTACCATGACAAACTAGCTAA
Source organism: Curcuma caesia (assembly GCA_037834155.1). Lineage (NCBI taxonomy): Eukaryota > Viridiplantae > Streptophyta > Magnoliopsida > Zingiberales > Zingiberaceae > Curcuma > Curcuma caesia. Next base: position 5,433,099 of record JBBMKF010000117.1, on the reverse strand, counting down.
ATCCAAAATGAATGCCTGTGCTTTTGGTGTGCACCACCATGTATATTTTCTTAATGACTATTGGCTGCCATGAATCTGGCTTAATTATTTTATTTAGTTGTTGGAGAAGGCAGATGTGTCAAACCAAATGTTTTTTTTCCCTAATACTGTTTTGCCAATATCTTTGATATGTGCAGCTACACGATGACCAATCTATTTCAGGCGAAAAAGAGGTAAAGTTCCAATTAGCAAAGGACACTTTGGAAACGATGCTGAAGTCCATGTACTTTATAAGAGATCAAATGTCTAACAGCGTAAGTTTCATAAATCAACAATCCATAGATAACTGATATAGATACACAAGTCTTTTTTTTTTTCTTTCTGGAAAAGAAATGCACTTGTTTATCATTATTTTATTTTATTCTCCAGGATGCTACCCATAATGGACATGGGCAAAGGGAAGATAAGAAAGCGGACAGCTCATAGAAATGTTTACTAGGAATAAACCATTACTAAGCAATGCTCAAGATGTTTGTTTAGTTATGTATATGATATGATAATATTATCTTACCTAATTAAGTGGCATTATCCAAAGTTGACTAAATTGTACTAGTACTAGCGAATTAATCTTCCATAAAGGTTTCTGAATGCTCAGTAGCAGACTAGCATTGATTGGGACTAGCATTGATTGGATACGCTTATATTGGTGGTTTGAACCTGTCTTGTTTAATTTTTTTTTTAATCATTCAAATGTCCAGACTTAGACACGATTAATCCGGAGGTAGATGATTGTTTCTCCTGATTCGTCTTAGATTTTAATAAACAAACAAAAACAATCCTGGATAGATGCTTTATACATAGTATGATACTTGCTAGAGATTACATATCAAGACATATAAGTTCTTGGGGCTACAGCAAAGTGACCACAAGATGCATCAATCAGAAACTTAATGTGCTTTGTGATGATAACAGAATGCTTGCGTGCATATTGCACTACCAAACTGATCACTTTTCTGCTGTACATCTCAAAGAATAGAAGGAAATCCTGCAAGAAGGAGCTAGAAAAACAACAAACAAAAGAATAACATAGTACTGCTTTGCTTGTATAGACATTAAATTTCTTGATGGTGGTTGATTATATGTGCTACTTCCGCTTCCATTTTGCTCTGCCACGCACAACCACTGCTTTATCCTCTTGTAGGCAAAGCAAGTGTGTGCTTCGCAGCTTGATGCTGTGCGAACTTGTATTCACATTCACAGGGTCTTCCTCGGCTGCAGTAAGGTTTGTGAGGGACTCAAGAAGATTAGATTGCCTACATTCTCTGCGGTACTCAAGAGTCATGCTGGTGAGATGATAGTTTTCTAGTACATTTACGGGAACACTCTGCAATAGGTAGGAAGCAGTTGTATTCAAATTAGTCAGCCATGAATTGCTTTCTAAATCTCTTTCATTAATTGATGCAGTAGTTAAATTTTCTTGATGTAGCTCAAAGCAGTAGTTAAATTTTTTCCATGTAGTTTAATGAGACCTAGCATTATGTTAATTGGTTCCCTTTTGCATGAAATTGATAAAAACTAGATTCTGTAAAAAAAAAAAAATGCCAGGAACCTTCCAATTTACTAATGATACTTTCAATGGCTGATTCAATTTGTGTATATCTTGATACATGAGTGGATCAAGAATATAGTTTATAACTACTGGAAAATGGAATTTTAAACAATACATAGAACGCTGAAGTTGATTACCTCCATAATCCATCCAATATATTTTACATTGTTTACATGTTGATTGACGTCCATGTCACTCCATCTTGGCTAAATCACATGATCAAAACATGTTTAGTGATTTATGGATTTATAGCTTCTGAATTCATGTTGAATTCCAGTTTTGAATTGACTGATTATAGTTAGCACTGAACAAGAAATTTTACACTTACTGCTAAACCAGATTTGATGTTGCCTGCAGTTTCTTCAGTCAATTTCTCGATCTTTTCACTGTCACAACTGCCATCAAAAAATACTCTCCTGTCCAGATAGAAGGGTTCTACCTCTTCCCTCACCTGTTCAGGTAACTTAGACAACTTTCTTGTTTCTCTATTCATCATTACCCAGTTGCTGCATGTGTAAGAGAAAATTTAGAGGTAAGACAAGTTACCGATGTGACGAAAGGTTTATGTACCTTGTTGCTCTTGTTATTATCTTTTGAGTGCTACAATCTCGGATCATCCAGTCTCTACGCATACCATTCTTCCCAGATGCTGCTACCCATGTATCAATCTCAATCACATCTCCCCTGAAAAAATCATAGTGGCTTGCTTCATCAGTAATAATATTAAAATGCTACCACATGAAGGTTGTATGGCATTAGGGATGTTTGAACATACCAGTGACTGTACTTCTCAACCTGAATATTGATTCTAGTAACAACCCATATTAGTTTCCGAAGGTTCATCTGATGCGTTGCTCCAAATCCATCACTAGCAAGGCCAGAGCTCATGACATGATTCAGAGCTGTCTCCTGTTCTTAGTAATCACCAGCGCAGAGTAATTATACAGCATTACGAAGCAATCAAAAAAATAAGAAAAACCATAAACACCCTCCAGCAGGCTTAAGTCACACTTCTCCAATAAAACACAGTATTGTATTTGCCTGTTTCTTTGTCATTTTATCATTAAGTTGTCCTCCCCCCAACTATTTGGGATTAGCTTCATGATTTTTCCCCCTCCATTGAGGTCTATGCAAGGTCGTATTGCTAGTGATATTTAAAAAATTGAATCATTTTATTACATTGACTAATATCTTCTTTAGCATTTAAAAAATTGCTTCCCGCTGTCATTTCAATTTTATTCTTGTCATTTTATCATTTATTAGTGTTATGTCTGATTGCTCTTGGCTGTTAGTACTGTAATGATCTTTTTTAGTAAATCCACATATGCATCTTAGCCTTTTTATATTTCTATATTAACTTTTTTATGCACATTACTTTATAATACTCAATACTTTGATCTATAAAAAATGGCGAGTTGTACCACAATATATAAAATTTTCCTTTTAGCTTAAGAGACATGATACGACAATCATACAAGACTCTAAAAGATCCTCTCTAATCAAACCACCCAATTCTATTAATGATATCTTTATCAAAAATTCTTAAATAAAGGATTTTTCATGTTCTTCCATTCTAGCTATTCCATCGATTCTAATATGCTTAGAAAAGAAATATTAACATATGCTATCTGGTTTTGCTACACAAACTTGTGTTTAACCTGCCATATTTGTAAATGCAAAAACAACAAAGCTTATTTAATAGCAGGGATGAAGGTGCCAAGGTGACTGGTGGATAGATACAGAGGCAGAAGGCAATTAAGTACCTGCAGGAGATTCATGAGGGTCTCCATGGTTGCAGTTTCATCAGGTCCAATCTCATGAGATCTGATCACAAAGGTCTGCCTGTAAACGTATCTCTCCTCCACAAACCTCCCAAGCCTGTAAGCATGCGTGGACTCTACTCCACCGCCATGATCATCATCATCATCATCCTGGAGCACTGCAGTTCCATTCCCCATGGTCAAAGAAGCCTCAATACCATGCACCACTTCATTCATCTTGCTTCCATTGACTCTATCTGCACTCACTTGTTTATAATTGTCGCCACCAGCCTTCGCATGAAACTCCCGTAGCTTTCCCTTCCTGGCACAGCAAATGACACTTGCCGCAGTTGGAGCTTCTCCCTTCCTGACTGGCCACGGCCTATGAAGATGTAATCTGGTGCTGCGGCTGGAAGCCATGGACACTGCAACCGCCTTACCGCAAAATTCCATGAAGAGAGATTTACTGGATGCAGGTATGAAATTCTTCGAAAGGGTCGGTTGATTTCAGAAAGCTGGATGGCAATTGATCGTGTTTTTTGAGGCCTTAAAGAGTGGAAACAACACCAGATGCGGCGTGAGAGGCTTGCAAGAAAAAAAATGCAGCTTGTGTGATGAAGTGCAGCTCAACCACCTCTATGGATAGAGGAGAAGAAGAGGATGAGTCTTTACTTGATTAAAACACTGTTTATGAAAACCAAACTGTGCTGCTCAACCAGATAAACTCGAACTAAGGCAGGTTCAGCCGCCGTTCCCAGGTAAACAATTTTTATCGAACCGGATTTTTTTGTTGGCTTGGGGATGAACTGGGACGAGATGATATTTGAATTTTGGATCAGGGAGGTTGAAAACAAGGTGGGTGTGTGCTCGATCGTAAGCAGCTCACCAACCTCTCCTGCCGTATACTCCGGCAAATTTTCCAGACTTGTTGTACCAAACAAATCAAAACTTGGACGGGAACATCTTTCACCTCTCAATATGAAATTCTCAAGTCCATTCTAGTGGGAAGAGAAGGGAATTAAAAAGGAGATGAATTTGCTTTTGCTTGCTAAAAAGAAACATTGCATTTGTATGTGATGATGTATTGCGAGTTGACAAAATTCTTTCACGGCATAAAAATGATTAAGAAACTGGAAAACTAAAATGAAGTGGCACTATAATTATTAGCAACATTTGAGCATGAGACGGAACAAAAAAGAAGAAAATACTGGATCGATACAAGAAAGTGGCTCGAATTGTCAAGGAATAAATCCTTTTAACAAATGCATTAGATCACTTCAACAAATGCTTCGATCACATATCTCTAAGGTCATATAGCATGTACAAAAACATCGAATGCATAACTAGTAGAATCATACTGCAGAGTTCGAGTAGAGAATTTAGATCTGCGTAGTTGACTACAAATAGCTGGAGGAAGTTTGACTCGCCGATGAAGATGATAACCAGTAGAGGAATCACTGAGTTTGACCACGAAATGCAGTAGCCTAGCCATCAGGGGCTAACAACCCAATACCGGAGCCTCTTTTTGATTAGATGAGGTAACACGAAGAATTGACTGAGCACTTAAAGGCGTGAGCTTTGCATGGCAGAAGGTCTCCCAGGACTCAGCGTCCACCAGTTCGGCAGAGCCTTCGTTCAGGGAGGTCTGAGAATTGACATAAATGGCTTGTAGTTCGACTGCAAGTGTCCGAGCAGCTTCTCTTGATTCAGGAAGCTGGTCACTGAGCTGGGATGCTGCAATTTCAATGAGCTTGTCGATTCCATAATCTTTGATCCCTTCCATTCCCTGCAAGTAATGATTTCCAATTATTGAGAATCGCTGTTCAGCAAGTTGGTTTGGAGGAGAATGCATGTTTTGATTTCGAAGGTCAATAAGGGCTTGATTTCATCTACCAAAAAACAAAAAGAAAAGTTTGATTCAAATCTGGGAGTCGGGTTGGACAATCCTATATCAAGAATCTCCCTCCTGCTGAGCCAGCTTCAACCACCATTTCTTCCCACAGGTCAGAACAATTTAACAATACAGAGATTAAAACTCGACCAGTAAAGCATGCACATTTTACCCAGAAAGACCCTGGTAAAAAGCTACATCCTAAAGACAATTATAGAATTTCGATAGCCTAATTAGTTTGACTCATTCAGAGCCAAACCTGCATCAGATTCCTAAAAATATTAAAACTTTGGAAACAAACTTAGGAACTGGTTCATCAACAGAAATATAGATGTTCATTTGAGGGCTAAATCATAGAGAACATCATAGTATTTCCATCTTTTTTCCTTATTACTTTGACTCACTCCAAGTCAAGCCTGCATCTGTTTCCTAAAATTAGTAAAACCCCGGAAACAAACTTCATAGCTACATACAGAATGTAAATGTGAATCTGAGCACTAAATCATGGAGAACATTATAGTATTTCCTAATTATTTTGACTGAATTCCACTCAAACCTGAATCTGAATCCAAAAAAGATATTAAAATGGCAGCCCACTGCTTCAGTATGATGTAGATCTACCTCAATTTAAGTCTCATTTAAAACGAAATAAAAATGTAGGATCCAGCAGAGTTTGAGTATGTATGTGGCTGCAGTTCCATTTCTCATGATCATTAATCATAAATTAGTAATGGGCAAATTCTTTTTACTAGTTCCATACAATAGGAATATAGGATTAGATATGTTTCATACAGTTTCCAGTAGAACTTAACAAAGAATAAAAATCATTTTTCCCAAGAAATGGAACACTTTAATTAACAATCACCCAGTCTGACTGATAATAAGATCCACACATAATTCAGAAAACAAGATAAAAAATGCCAACTTTTTTTTCTCTCTCACAGATTTACCATTTCTTATGATTCCCAGAAAAAAAAGAAGGAAGGAGTCAAGACTTCTAATATATTAGAGATGGTCACCATTGAAATATAATTTATATGGTGCAATTAGAATCACCTGGTTCTTCAGCTTATGAAATAGAAAATACAAAAGCTAACTCAGGTAAATTAGGTTAATACAAAAACTTAATGAGATGTTTTTTACTGATCAGGTGGATTTTAGACTAACCTTGATTAAATGTACTAAAACTTCCAATCTACTAAAATATACTAATATCATCAAGGACATGGTAACACCTAGGGATATGACTCTCCAACTTGATGTAAAGTACTTTTTACAAGAAATACAAAAAATGAAGTTACAATGGATTATCAAAATATGTTTGCGTAAACTACAATATTCACCAACTAGATGGATAGATAAGCAATTATACTTCCAAAAAGGAAGAAGGGAACTTACAAGTCGAGATACACTCCTTCTGAAACACATAGATGCTTTTGCTCGAATTCGAGGATTTTTGTTGCTAAGATAAGGAAGCAACTTTGGCAACAAAAGTGTCGGAGAAACTGAAATGGTCATTGCTATTAGAGCTGCCACAGCAGCTTCACATACAAAGCGTTTGTCTTGAGAGGATTTCAGTAGCAATTGAACAAGCTGAAACAAGAAAGGACCATGGTGTTAGTATTTTACACAGGAAACTAACATAATAAAATTACATTTATGGTTGAAAATAAATATACCAGGGGATCCACCGAGTCAACGACTTTATCATTGTAGCACCTAAATATGTCAGCAGATGCCATAATTGCAGTTTTGCAGACAGCACTTCTTGGACTTTTCAATGACTTCACAATCAATGGAATCACAGATACTCTACCAGAGAACGTTTGGAAAAAGAAATAGCCAAAGAGTTGATTAATGCCAGTTGAGAAATGATTAATAACTTAATTGTACAAAATACAACCACTACAGTATTGCAAAGAAAAATAAAAGTAGATGACTCACAAGATTTCAAGCAGCTTTTCACCATGATGAATTGACAATTGGCGCACGTTATTAAGGGCTTCACATACTGAAATCCAATCCTTCGAGTCTAACCTAGCTAAAAGTGTCTAGGTGAGAGAAAAAAGAAATGCCCACTTACTTCATTAGGTCAATGATAATTGCACTGGTAGGTTAGTACATAGGGAAAGAAACAAGAAAACTTTGAGGATGAGAACATACATTATAGCATAGATCCAAGTCTGGTAAATCAACCAGATTTTCAGATTCTATGTACTCTACTTCTGAATTTCCTGTCTCTGTTCCATTAGACCCCACAACATCACCATTAAATGATGGAGTAGAAAATATGAGAGGAGTATTCTTCTGTAACTCAGACCCATTCTCAGTGATCTTTTCAGTAAATGACTTTGTTAAATTTCCTTTGCCATCAATTTTCTTATCCGATCCCAAAACTACATTTATATTATGATCCCTGAGGGCTTTGGTCGACATTTTCACCTGCTAAGTCAGAAAAAAATCCAATACAAATATATAAATAAACATACAGATTTACACAACTATATATTTTGTGTGCGCAAATACTCATAAATAGTGATGGATGGAAAATATAAGATATGAAACATAAATAATTCAAACAGACCCGTGAACCAAACCACAGAACTTCCTCCTATCATTTGACTTTAAGCGTGAGTGATCTATAAAATATTGCAACTAGAACTATTTATGGCTCATTGACAATATTTCTACAAATTTTCATGACAGAGAAATGGAAAAATGCATCTACTGTAATATACTGGTGAAAATGGTTTAACATTGTCTTTGTAGTTTTAAACAAGTACTGCAAAGTACAATTCGACTTTTATCTATAATTTAGCTAGTCCTAGACTCCTACTCACAATCCCTACTACTTTAGATTCATTTACCAGCAAAGGTTCGGAAGCATCGTATGGGGAAGGAAAAACAAAAGGAAAAAGGATCATGACAGATGAAGTTTCACCAAGCGGCACCTGTCACCTATCTAGGCCCAATTCCTTTCACATGCAAACAACAGAGAACACCAATTTGGTTCGGTAAGTACATTCGAACCCTAGAACAACATGAATTTGCACGTACATACCACTAACCCAACGCAACAGTTACTAATCCACTTTTCCCAGCGCTGCATACACTACAAGCAAGATGGAGTGTAGATATTTCACTCATGACAATGTCAACAATACGACAAGTGACCACTAGAAATTTCAAAGGAAAATTTATCTTTTTTTCGAGATCCGAAACTAGAGTAGCAACGACAACACTCGAGATCGAGCGTGACTATTACACGTCAAGTCAGAAATTTAGTGAGCAAAAGGTTACACCAACCAACAATCAACCAAAACAGAGCCCAAGCGTAGAGACGAAGCAGCGAAAAAACAACCACAGTTCTCTTGCTAGGTTTGCAGTCCACCGCAACACTCTTCACCCTAGCGAATAAAATCCACAAAAAAAAACCTACAACAAGATCCAACCACTAGAAGCATTCGACGCAGAAATAGGAGCGATCGAGTGAGCCGGAAATCATGTCAAGTACAAATATCATAAGCACAAATCTGAACCAAATCCAAAATTCCCCATAAATTACGAATCGCAAACACCACAAGGTTCCTCGAGTGGAGAAGAGCGAGCGAGGACGAAGATTACCAGGAAGTGGGAAGAGGTCCGGCCGAAGCGGAGAGCGACGGAGTCGCTAATTCGCTGGAAATGTCGGGAGTTATAGTTTGGTACCGTTCAATGCTTCGCTCGATGCATAGAAATTATCAAATTACGATTGCTACTTCTACTCGATCCTCCCACTCCCTTTTGTACCTTCCGTATTACGTCTCCAGGCCCACTTCTTAGCCAATGATTGTGAAGTCGCGCATTGGTAGGTCAACAACGCGTTCGAAGATGTAATCAAGCTGGCCATGAATTAAAAAAGGCAAGAAAATTACATGCCTTACTAAAATAAGTCGTTTTTCACGGCCACTTCGACCGACGAGTCGACGCCGAACGCCTTGATTTGATATCAGAGCTCACGATCTTACCCACACCCACCCGGAAGATTTATTGGATGATTGGCGAGCGGGTCCCAGAGCTACTGGAGCTGCCTACAATTGTGGTACACAGGTGTACGATAGGGTAAAATTACTCAGAAGGAAATCGGAAGCGGTGATGTCGCAGGCATGTGACCCGTATCCGACACCTGCCGCTTTGGAAAGGCGACATAACCGGCGGGACCCGCGTGGCTCACCGCGGAGTTAATCAAAGAGCGGGTACAAGATGCGAGTAAACCGTGAGATTGGTCGGCGGTGCAATGCAATGGGATAGTGGAGTGGGGACGCCGACGAGCGTTGCAAAACTTGGTGGAGTAACATGTCATGTGAGCCTGCAGTGTAGTTATAAGTTAGATTAATATAATATAAACATATAAGAAGTCACTAGAGAAAATTAACAGATTTTCACTCCACGTGGCCTTTCTCTTTGATCATTGAATTATTGTTAAATGAATGGAAAGAAAAGAATGACAAAAACATTTGTGATCAATTCCCCCCTCCCAATAATTTAGATATTTAGATCGATCCGAGGGGGTGTAAACGAGTCCATCCAAACTGTGTGTGATGGTCAAACTTATTTGATAAAATAATTAAATTAAATTAAATTTAAAATGAATGAAAATATAATAATTATTATTTATTTTTAATTTATTTATTAATTATGAATTTGAGTTTGTTTGCTAGAAGTGAATTTTTTGAGTTCTTTGAATTTTGGATAAGAAGCTCCAAGGTATGCTTATTTTGTTTTTATTATTAATTCAAGTATCTAACTCTTCGATCAATCAAAGGTAACCCAGCAATCTCATAAAAATTTTTCATTAACTATCAAAATAAATTTAAACAATTAATATCTTACAGTACATATTTGAGAATCAAACAGTATCAATTTGGAAACCGCTAGAATGCATTGCACCATAACCCTGGGGCACCGATTATGATCATCTTGAATGAATCATTGGATGTTATTGGACCTCCTGATGGCACAAAACCAGTTGATAAGCAAAGTAGAGCGCTCATGTTCCAACTCACAATACTTTTAACTATAAAAACGACAAAGTCGACATTATTATTTTTAACTTGTTTATTTGGAAAGACAGAAAACCAAAGATCTAACCATCTCAAGCTTTTATTACAAGGGAAAGGAGCTAGAAATTTCATTGGAACGAAGAAAACCTTCTTTGTCGTACCTTACACTATGTCTAGTCATTACAACATGAAACCACTCTTAAGACAAAAACAATTAAATGAATTCAAAATGTCACGCACAACCCATTTAATACTAGACCAAATTTTTACATCACATATACAATTTAGAGACACTTAAAACGCATAACATGGTTCTTCACAACTCGAGGCCACTATAATTAGATTAGAATGCTCAATCAAACTACTGGTAATAAACACAAGGAGCAAAGCTGATGAAGCTTGTTGCAATTCACTGCACAAGAAAAAGCTTCCGAATTTTTCTTCGCAGTAAAAAAAATACTGATTCTGATTTATGCAGCATTCAACATAAGGCTATGGAAAGAGGTATGGGAATATTGTATCTGTCTTAGTTTGTCAGGCACCAACTGACATCATAACTTGGGCCGCAACATGATTAGAGATTAGAAAAGGCCACTGACTTGTTGCCTACCATTAAGTTGGTGGCTTGTCAAACTCACCTTCATCTAAGATGACTTTGCAAAACATTCTATGATAATATTTCAATTACTCTGAACAGACAGGGAAATGAAAAAGATCAACAGCTTTCGATTTCAGGTATACTAATATATATGGTCAGATTATGGATCAAGCAAGTAGCTAAAACTGAGAAAAGAAAATCCAGCCATACGAAGTGGATATAGCAAGATAACCATGATCAAAGCATATAGGCAAAATGCCTAAAGATCAAATTGCCATTCCTACATCCGAGTTTCATCCTGATCATTTTCACACTTCAACGAAACAAATCAACACAACATCAAATTTCATAATGCAGTTCTTTGAAAGATTTAACCAAAATCAGCCAGACCTCTGCCCTATGGATTAAGTCATGGAATAGCTAATTCCAACAGCGAATTTCTTGTTTTGACATTGTAAAACAGAAAAATTGAAAGGCAAAAAAAAAGCTAATTGATCAAACAACACTGATGGTAGACATAAACATCCAGTAATGGAAAGCCCACACAAAAAAGCATTTTTAGCATGCATTAAACAAAATTAAAAATCAAAGCTGACAAAGGAAAGGAGATAGATCACATTCTATCCTCTCTTTTTCGTGGAGCGCAAGTTATGATCTCATCGACCCTTAAAATCATCTCAGCTGCCTCAGTTGCTGACAAGAGCACAGCTTGCTTTACTTTGAATGACTCTGATATCCCTAGCTTCTCCATATCACCAACCTGAAAATCAGACAGAGATATCATGGCAAAATTCTTTAAATGAAAAGTATCACTATGAAAGTATATCTTCTCCTTACACCGCCAGATATGACATCAATTCCAGCATTAGCCATTTCCTTGTGATGCTCAGCTCGGAGCTGAGAGATCAGCTCAGCACTGTCCAAACCAGCATTGTCTGCTATAATGGTGGGTATTGCTTGGAGTGAACGGGAAAAGGCTTCAATGGCATGAGATTTCTTCCCAGGAGTCGTGCGAGCAAGTTCATCTACCTCCTTAGACATAACCATCTCAGGCCATCCACCACCAAGCAAGACCCTACTGTCATTCACTGTCTGAGACAGTACACAGAGGGCATCATGCAAGGATCTTTCAGCTTCATCAAGCACATGAGAACTGAAAAGACAACCGCAATAACTAAACATTGTTTTTCATAAGATTATTCTCTTAAAAAATCTCAGCGTCCAGTGAAACATACAGATACAAAAAAACAGAACACAAATCAGAAAAATTCTTCAACTTAAAAATCACCTCCTAGGAAAAAAGGATTTGCAAGATTAATAAAGACAATAAGAAATCCAAATTCCTACCTTATCTGCAAGCAATCCCAGCTTACTATGACACATATAATTCAATGAATCTAACTGAAACAAGATAACTTTTTCGAATTAATAAGTCATGTAGGAGGTAGGGTGGCATGGAAAACATGAATAAGCTGCTCGATAAATAGAGTCAAATTTGCAAGATTAATAAATACAATAAGAAATCCAAATTACTACCTTATCTGCAAGCAGTCCCAGCTTACTATGGCACATATAATTCAATGAATCTAACTGAAACAAGATAACTTATTCGAATCAATAATTCAAGTAGGAGGTAGGGTGGCATGGAAAACATGAATAAGCTCGATAAATAGAGTCAAATTTCCAAGTAGAGTCCAAATCAAAATATCAATAATCCATGCTATTCAAATGGCACGTGCGCTTTGAGGCAATCCTATAAGTTTGTCGTTCATTTTGCAAACGGCAAGCTTGAACCCCGTATTCAGTTAAGTTATTCCTTGGTTATCATGTTACATTTAGCAATACTACTTGACAGAATAAAGCACATCTCATCTTATATTTATTAGTGTCAAGATGACAACAAACCAATCTCCTTTGTTTTAATATAGGCATTATCAACTTTGAAATCAATATAAAAAACACATATTCAAGAATATTTCGAGAATGTTATTTTGAATTATTGTAATAATTTAAAATTTTGAAAAACAATCTTTAGTTTTATGATTAAAAAATATTTTATCAAAAAAATATACATTAATATTGATGGACAATACAAAATTATCCAGTATATTCTATATTTGTAAATTTATATAACCCTTAATATTCATTTGTTATTTCCCCTCAAAAGATATATCTTTAAAATAATTGAAAATATGGACACTTATAATTATAATTAATACATAATTAATCATAAGATAAACTTGAATTAATAATATATCTACAAATAATTTAGTAAACATGATCTTTATAAAAGATATAGGTCAGTGATATTTTAAATTTTAATTAATGTTTCTAAAAATAATTATGTAGAGAGCAAATGTATCAATTGCTAATGTAGAAAACAAACTTAAAAAAGGCAGCCCGGTGCACGAAGCTCCCACCATGCGGGGTCCGGGGAAAGGATCCATTGTACGCAGCCTTACCTTGCCTTTGGCAAGAGGCTGTTTCCAGGATTTGAACCCGTGACCTCTAGGTCACATGGCAGCAACCTTACCGTTGCGCCAAGGCTCCCCTTCAACATAAAATGTTATATGTACATTCACACTAGCACAATTAATGATAACAAAGTATAAAATCATACCAGCACAGATTAATGATACACAGTGGACATTTGCCAACATTAAAGAACAATTCAAATAAAAATGGAAAACTAAAACTTCTTCAAAAGCAATCAAAAGGAGAGAGGCAGCAAAACAAGCATGTCAGGTACGTTCAAAATGTCAACCAGAATATAAGTGTAGATTAAAAACACTAGAAGCATAGAAAGCATCATTTATGCTGGTTAAGTTTGCATGGCATACCTTGCACCTCTTAGGACAATGGTACATGCCTGACCCATTTCGACCCCAGAAAAATGAATCAATTTGTCTTCCCCGATCATTATTTCCTCAATGAGCTTGCAATGTCCAAGCTTAACAGACTCAGGGTTGTCAAAGGTTGAAGCAATCTCACCTCCAGTCACTAAGGCTAATCGCTCGATTCCTTCAAAGTCAGCATGCTCAATGGCAAGAACACCAGCATCTGCAAAAAGTTCCTCAGGGAAATTGTAAATCAACTGCCTGTTGACAAAACAGTTGATGCCGTGATTAATGATTTTCTGCACTTTCTCTCTCATCTTCTCCTTCTCAGCTCCCTCAATCTCTGCAACTTTAGTCATAGAATCAACGCGAACTCGAGCCCCATATATTTTTACTTTATCTGTGTCCATAGCAGTGTTTGCCACTAAAATTTTTGCATTTTCAATACGTTTAGGTTGGCCAATTCCTATTTTCTTGTCAAGTATAAATCTGCCAAGAGTAGCAAAAGTTTCATGATCAGAAAAACCAAGAAATGCTTGGAGATTTATTACTATAATTCAAGCCCAAGATTCAAAACCTTTGTGTAATTTAGTACCTCATACACACAAACAGCACATAGAATCAGGATAAGAAATAGAGACCTCACCCTTTACACAAGTACACAATCATCAAACCATATTGTCAACCATACAAATATGCAATTGTACAAGAAAAAAAGGTGAATGAATAAAACACTTTCAGGACTGCAAAGTATATGAAAATTTTCATAGGGTTTGGGAAAATAATGGAAAAATCTTTTGTTGTGTGACTAGATATAGCATAATGATTGCATCAAAAGATTCCGCCAAATCAATTACCTCATTGGAAGAATATTTATTTGAAGTGATGGTTCCATTAGTCATATAACACTTATCTTTGAAAGAATACAAACTTGTACACAGTTCGACCAAAATCATAAACTGCAAAATAAATCATTATATAGTATGTGTAGCCTCTAATAGTATGGCTCTATGAACTTTCATTATATTGTTGAACTTTAACATCATCAGGCAATATTCACAATAGAACTAGGGATGGTAAGACATCTAGTACCTGCATTTTTGGGTACAAAACTATTCAAATCAAAACTCAACTAACAGTGATTTTGTTTGAAGCACGACTAGCAATGCACATTCTCTAAGAGTCACCTTTTTTAGGATTCAACAAAGCAGGAAAGCAGGGATGATATAGCGACTCGTATTTTCCCTAATGAAACTTTTCCTTAGAAATTCTTTAGCTTGCTATTTAACTCCATGCATTCTTGGGTTCATTCGATTATGTGGGAGATTTGACAATTGTGATGCATGGATAAGGTCTATAACGCACGTTGGATCTTTTGAATAGGTAGTAAGCCACAACACTTGTGGGTCCTTAGGTATGCTTGTGGGTTCCGGCTTAACATTTTGGGATAATAATATTACACCTGTATCCTTCCCTTTCTTTTGTAATTGGGACTATGTAAAAAGGTGAAGAGGTTGTCTTGAACTTTTTATTGTTACCATTTGTAGCTTGAGCTTAGCTTTAGCTGTAGTAGGGGTTTCCAGGTACAATCTACACATCACCCTTAAAGACACATAAATGTCATACAAATAGGGTCTATCTATGGTCACATTCATGGGAAAAACGTCACACAATATGTTATCAATTTTAGGCATGTCTTAATTGGGACCAAACATGAAAGGAACACAACAAATTGGGCTAGCTTTGTGTAAGAGTTTGTCGAAGGGAGAACTTCCTATCAAAACCAAAGTAAGTTCAGCTCTAATACCAATGACGCCACACTAGGATGCAAAAAGAAACATCCCCAGGTATCAGGCTTCCACGACAACAAATTTTGTCGAAAGAGAATTTTATTCACTCAAAAGATAAATTATAAATGGGAAGTTAGGGCCATTTTAATGATTCCAACCCAACCAAAATTGAAAATAAATAAATAAATGATATAAGAAACACCCACTTACCTAAAAAACCTTGGAAAATAACTTGCCTATGATACAGAAGCATAATACTCTAGAAAAACATCCTATATACCTAAAACTCCTGATTTGGAGACGTTACCAAATAGCACTAAACCAAATTATAAAATAAGATTTTATTCCAAATTTGCATCATAATTTTAATCCCTCCACCCTTGGAATTCCTAGCCAGCCTTCTTGGGTCAAGGATCTTGAGAATGGACCAAGACTAAGCCTAACTCAAGGGTGAGTTAGGTTTGAGGAGTGATATGTCACAGACCTTCCTAGAAGAGGATTTGCAAAATGGCCTGAACTTTTGTAGTCAGGTTCTCTAGTCTTGTTTCTTGCCTTTCATATGCTTCAGTGGCAAGTTCAAAATGCTCTTTGGACCCCACATGATTAGAGCTGAGAAGGTTGTGAGGGCCTTATGTTATAGGAATTCCCACATATAGTGCTAGTCATTTTGGCTGGTTTGGGCTCAAAACAGTCAGCTACATGCATCCTACTCAGCTGCTGAGTATCTAAACTCATGATGTTATATCGTTTGAAATTCTCCATCTAGATCACTTTTAATGGTTTCCATTTACTTTACCCCTGGCACTTCAAATTTTAATCTACTTCTCAATATGAAAATATATGGTAGAAGTCAAAAGCATTTCCTAAATTGGACACACAAATCTTCAGCAACTATCACCTATTTCAGATTTCAGTAAGTGAAATGTAAAAATAAAGGAATATAATGAAATAATTACCCTTCATCCAGAAATGAATCTTTAAGAGAACCTCCAGCCTTCTTAATAATATGGATTGACTCCAGGTTGGTGCTTCCCTGGCATAGTCGGCAAATAAAATGTTTAGACAACAAATTTAACTAGAAATAACCTCTACACCTTCAAACCAAAAATATCACTATAACATATTAATCTTTTACCATTATCTTTTTCATTTTACTTATATTTAAAAGCATAATGCTTGACTAATACAGAGGAGACAGTTCCTATGATAACAAAATAAGGCTAGCTTCTACTGAGATAGCTGAGGAATTAACCACAAGAGAACCTTGGTTTACCTTTCATTTAACCAGAAAAATCATAAATTTCCAAGAACTCTATTCCTAGCATTCAATGAAATTAAACACTACGAAGTCCTCTGCAAGTTAACAAAGTTGTGCATCCATAGTTGTCATCAATGACAAGCTAATTTCATGAATACATATATCATCATTAAAATTGAGAATTCAAGCTCCACTTTATGTTGGAAATCATTTGGGAAATTTTAGCAATTTACCCAAATAAATACCACACTAAATGGATTTCAATCTGCAAAAAAGCATAGTTATCACATAAGCAAACAACAAGATTTCTTCTTAATTTCTTTCAGATTCCTTATCCTCTGAATTCATTTAATTAAGGGCCATTGTTTAACCAAAAATTATTCCCTAGGAAATAATTTAATACCAACACCAAACACATAAGAAACTGGATGTTCTTCATTCTTTTAATCCTCTCCCCTGTGAATGCACTACCCAAAAGAGGTAGAAAATGAAAATTGTTAAATAAAGAAGAAAATTTTAAGCATCATAGAATAAAAGATATTTAAGATGTAATCCACAAAAAGAAATTAATTCAATCTTATTATAACACAATGAACTTGCACAGAAATAATGCTACAACGTTCTCTGGATTACTGAAAAAGAAAAGTAGTGGATACCTTCAGCCTTAACACAGCATCCACTGCTAGTTTAGCAAATTGTTCCTTATCCTGGGAGAGAATTTTTGAACTCAAAGTTGTCATAGCAATTTTCATCAAATCTGACTTGAATCTGTCTGCATCATAAAAGTTAGAAAAATGATTTTTATAAATTGAACAAAAAATCATCTTGCAGCATAAGAGATGTTTTTTTATTTAAATTGGTTCCAAAAGGTTAATTATATGAAGCATGAAGCTAATGGGAGAGCCTCAAGTAATTTATATTTACCCTGTCAAGACTTGCACTGCCAATATCAACAGAAGCATAGAAATAAGAATATGAATACTTGTTCTAGGTTGTGCATGCACAATAGAACGTGTCAAAAATATCTAATACCTGGATCTTGTTTGTTATCCTTTGCCTTCTGCAACAATGCATTCCGTGCACACTCAGCAGCCATTCTGTAGCCTACAAATTCAGTGGGCATAATATAAATAGTGCAAATAAAAAACCTGTTGTCTAATTAAACTAATTTTTTTATAAAAAAAATTACCAAGCAAAATTCCAGACTGCATGATATCATCGGAAATTGTCATGTAACTTGACAATGCACATAAAATATAATAACAAACAAAATTCTGAAAAAAAAACTACCTGCAATGATAGTCATCGGGTGAATTTTTTGATTTACTAATTTTTCAGCCTCTCTGAGAAGTTCTCCAGCTAAAACAACAACAGAGGTTGTGCCATCACCAACTTCATCATCTTGAACTTTAGAAATATCTGAATGTGGAGTAAAGGAATCCCTTGCTCTAACATAAGCTATCATCTTCCTTCATTAAGAGCTCAATTACAGAATATAGAAACAAAATATGCACAGTATGTTTTCTAAATTTCATAAAACTAACAAGTATAAAGCATGCCCAAAGGATACCAACTAGGACCTTAGCAGCTGGATTGTCAATGTGAAGTGACTTCAAAATAGTAGCACCATCATTAGTGACAGTAATGTTACGTCCTCTACCAGTTGACTGCAATATCTTATCCTACACAGGCCCACTGATTAAGTGCTAAGAGGATTCAAGAAAAGACAAATAAATAAACAGAGAAAATAACCCACCATTCCTTTTGGGCCTAAGGTTGTCTTGACCAGATCCGCAATTGCCATGGCACCAACAAATGATGCCTGCAAAGCATAAAGTTGTAGCACCAATCAACTAGAAAAAAATCTTCCAAAAAAAAAGATTGTATGCAGATGCATTGAACATAGAATTGATCTTAAGTAGTCATAATCATGCTTCCAGATTCTATCAATTAATGAGTTAAAAAAGAAAGAAAGCATAGTCCTGAGTCTTGTAATTTCATTACACATGATAACTCCAAATACATTACATCTTGCTTCCACTATTTAAAAAAAGGTTTCCATTCTCATTAACATAGTTCAACTGAACTAATAGAAAGATTTGTTACGACAACAACAAGCCATGTAATACTTCTAGGAAAATAGATGCCTATTTTCTAATCTAAAATGAAAAAAAAAACTGGTAATTATTCTATAAGTTCGTAGAACCTATAGTTAAGCTCAATGCTTCAAACTGAGGTGCATAATCAAAAAGGAAAATATTAATGTAAAAATACACCAAAATTGCAGAGTAAGCCGGCCTTATAAAACGAGACAACTGTTAGTATCATTATTTTTCACTACTGATCAAATCGAACGCATACCATTCTCGCACGATCTCCTTTCTCCTCCGTAGCTTCATCTTTAAGCAGTCTCGTATTCTGACCATCACGAGCATTGTCAGACGACAAGATCGGGAAAAAACGATGATCATTTTATTACCAGCATCGGCAGCTGATATCGCAATGAAGAAAAAAAAAAGATTAGAAACTCAACGTACCACCATTTCAGGCTATTGGATCTGAGAAATCAAGAATCACCGAGGCGGATCGAAATAATGGAAATGAGCTGGGCAGAACACCCTTGTTAGGACCGTTTACGATTTCCTGGAGACTGGGATCAAAAACCCTAGAAGAGTGGCGAGCGGGATTCGAGACTCTTCGAAGCGAGGCACCAAAGGCCGGAACTAGAAATGAGCCCAAAGCCCCATTTGTTTGGGGCCCGCAAACTGCTTTAGACGCTATTAGGGATTTTTTTATGATTCATACAATATTATGTCAATACTATATTAAAAAAAAATATTCATCTCTCTGTAAAAAAATCTCTCAATAACTCCTTTATAAATCTCATTCTTTATTTATATTTTATTATATATATAGATAATATATTTTATATTTCTTCATTATTAATAATTTTAATTTAAAAAAAATAAAAAGGAACTTTTCCTCAAATGGAGAGGCCAACCTTAATAAAAGAAATTCATTTTTAGTACGAGAGAGCTCTTTCAATTTGACATATCATCCACGATGAGAATTCAAGGAGCCTTTGAGATATATCCAATAGAATTTATTTTTTGGAGTTCCTTTTATTAAGGTTGAATTGAAGAGTTGTTCTTTTTTTTTTAAATAAATATAAATCTAAATAATAATATATAAATAATATATAAAATACATTATCTGTGTATATGATATAAAATATAAATAAAGAATAGGATTGATAAACAAATTATTGAAAGGAATTTTTGTAATAGTAGAGAGATTATAAAGATCATAGAAATTCACTACAATATGATCTAAATAAAAGTTGCATCATGGCATCGTCCACCAACTCTCCTTCCTCTACTCGAACGCCACTTCACTTTGTTCTGCTTCGTTCGTTCGTTCGTTCATGGAATCCATTCGGCGTCGTCTCCGCTCGCTTCTTCAGCACCTCCATGTCCATCTCCATCTGACGCAGCGCCACGTGTAAGCGCTCGATGGAGCAGGGGAGCTGGAGCAGCCTGGGGGTGCATGGCGCTGCTATCACCATTGTCGTCATCCTCACGTTATATTTAATTCACAAGGAACTTGCAATGCATCGTACTTCCCTTCTCCCTCTTCACCTTTGCTCCCACCTCACCCCCATGAATCCGTTGATCATCTTCGCCGCCGCCACCCTACTGACCTCGCCGGCGTACGTCGCTGATGTCCACCCCACCCTCACGTACGTCCTCCACCACCACCCTGCCCACCCTGCTGTCGGTCGGCTGGTCGGCCGTTAGTGGGAAGCACAGCACCAGCACAACACCACAAGTCCCCGTCTGCAGCTCACCTCCTCGAATCCTCCTTTAATTAATTGTATTTAATTGATGGATAGTGTGGCATCTGCAAAATTACTGGCCAGGCATAATTTCGCCGCTTAATGGCAATTTAGATGAAATTTAATATTAGGATATATATATTTGTTACAAGTTTATGATATATTTCTTAAACAATTTAAAAATTCTAATATATTTAATAATTTATATACTTTTCCTTCTTAAGACCAAAAGTAAGCAGAAGCTTCTCCCTGACAGGGGAAAGTACAGAGATTGCAGCAGTGATTGTTGATCGTGCTCTATAAGCAAGGCAATAGGAAGTATCGAAGAAACCATCCATGGAGAATCCCGACCACTGCAAAGCACCAAAAAGCATGCCGAGAACGACATGAAAAGACGTGCCATTATTTCATATAGAATCTTACATCTCATAATTAACATGGCCCAGTGTTAACTTCAGCTCATAATTGGAAATAGAGTTCCTCTATTGCTTTTTTTTTTTCGAACACTAACAGGTTTGAAGCCTTAATCTTTAATCGAAATCCTCTTAATTTAAGACCAAGTAATTTGTCAGTCTTTTCAGGCTAATATAATCACTCTGCTTTGGCTTCTTGAGCGTAACAAGAAGGCATTTTAAATTAGCCTTCCAAATCCATGATTAAATCCCTCAAAACCGGGATTGTTTTTTTGCTCCTATCGCCATAAACTTTGAATCGACAAATCAAATATGCTTTTTAATGGCATCGCTTTTGCTTGTTCTCCTAAAGAACAGCTTTTAGTTACCAGATGAGAAAAATAAAGTCCCCATCACCACAAACTAAAATTTTCTCTTTATCGATTATAGAAAAGATATGTCAATGGGGAGCATAGGAAGCTTGAGTCCAGTTCACGCTACTTTGTCGTCGCCTTCTACCTTTCTTTTGCTATAAAGAACAGCTCCTTTCCCTCTCATGCAACCCAACACAGCTCTATTCTCCTCCATTAATGGCGAAGCAGAGGAGGTTCTGTGAAGTTTGAAACAGAGGAGGAGGAGGAGATGGAGATTGAAAGGTCAAGCTTCATCAGAAACGGAGCAGTGAGACTTCCACCTGGCTTCAGGTTCCACCCAACTGATGAAGAACTGGTGGTGCAGTACCTTAAAAGGAAGGCCTTTTCCTGCCCATTGCCTGCCGCAGTTATTCCTGAGATCAACCTCTCCGAGTTCGATCCTTGGGATTTGCCAGGTACCTTGTTAAGGACAATTAGTTAATTTATTACGATAAACTTGACATCGTTTATACATTTAGGTGAGAACGAAGGAGACAGGTATTTTTTCAATATGGTAGAGAGATCCACGTACCACCGTAGCAACCGAGCGACGGGCTCCGGCTACTGGAAGGCAACCGGAAAGCCGAAGCCGGTGGTGGCGCCGGCGAGCAAAGAGCTGGTGGGGATGAAGAGGGTGCTCGTCTTCCACCGGTGGAAATCACTGCATGGTTCGCGGACCGATTGGGTCATGCATGAGTACTGCCTCCCAAGATCGAACTCAATCCACGTAAGGAAAAAAAAAGGTTTATCCATTAGAATTCCACATAAATGTGTGCATAATTCAGCGCTTCGTGGAGCAGAGCAAAGACTGGGTGGTCTGCCGCATATTTAAGAAGAGGACAGGTGGAGTAGCAGGTCATAGAACACGACGAAGGTCCGGCAATGGCAGAGCCGTGCACGCGCTCGGTCCTTCCTGTTCTTTCTCTTCCTCAAGCTGTGTGACTGGTCTCGAAGAGGAGCGGGAGGAAGGAGATGAAGGTTGCAGCAAGGCAATCGATTCAAAGAGAGCATGATTAGAGTTTGTTGTGTTTAGTTTTAGAGCTTTAAATTGGAGCTCTGTGATCTCTGCACCATGTGAATTACCAGTACTTCTTGGCCTCGATCGTTCTTGCTGGTTTAATTTGATTTTATCAATCAAGAAAACGATTGAACTTTCATTCCCAAAGAAGGAGAAAAGAATCCAATGATTTAGAATGACAAGGCACCACCACTTCATGTGGTTTATGATACAACAAGATAAGGTTGAGTTGGGGACAAGTCGGTTGTGCCGCAGCTGTTGTTCTCCATGGAGAATTAGAAGCTCCATGGTTTGACGACTGTGATGTGATAGGAGTAGCGTCGAATGATCGACTGTACACTTGGTGGAAGGCATGGGGTCGGGTTGCATGGCCTTGTCAACATTTACCTGCCATGGATTCCTTATCCGAAGCTGCTGTGCACTGATTGGTTGGTGGCAGGAAGATGATCACCAGATAGTGTTCATCTCTTCTTGTCATCTAGATTCATTTTCGTTCAGGGAAAATAAAAAATGCTACAAATAATAATAATAATAATAATAATAATATAACCATTAATTTGTAATGTCAAATGTATTCTCGTCTCGGTTTAGCCATCCAATTGGCTAAGCAGCAGCTTCAATCACGATCCACAGGTACCTTAACTCCATCGTTTTGATTCTGTATACTTTTCTAACAAATAAGTTCATAACGATACGAAATATCAATTGTCGTTGTAGTATAGTGGTGAGTATTCCCGTCTGTCACCTGGGTGACCCCGGCAACGGCGATCTAATATTTTTTTTCAAAGTTTTAAAATTAATTACACACAAAATCAGATATTCAATTTTGTTACCTGTTCAAGATTCCCCACTCTACTACGTCGAACTCGCCGTGATCAAACTCAGCGCGGGCGCAATCGATTCGGTCGGTCACTGCAGAATCCCGGTCGATCGGCGGCGTCGGACGAAGCTCCGGTGGTGGGTGGGGGGGGGGGGGGGGGGGGGGGGGGGGGGGGGAGGGGGGGGGGGGGGGGGGGGGGGGGGGGGG
>JBBMKF010000117.1:5378368-5397155 GCA_037834155.1 Curcuma caesia | reverse complement strand
CTAGATTGAAATATTAGAGCAAAGCACCTCGTCTTTCACCCAAACTAGTATATATCATGTCTTGCAACTGTGAATATTTACTATGTGTATTTACACGGCAAAGTAAGTTAGAATCTCAAAAGTAGTTGCACAAAGAGAAGGATAGAAGTTGCCAAATATACTAGGAAAACAGAAACCACATAATGTGATTCCATTTCAAATAGATCAATATGAAATCTCACAAGAACAATATGTATATCTTGAAAAATGTTCTATATCGAAATGTAACAACTAACGAGTGAGTTAACATAGCATACATAATTAGCTTGTTTTTATATTATTCCGATGAGAATCCTAAGCTAGTTCAAAAGATGTCACTATTCATCCCTTTCTTGAATACAATGTCGCTATTGGCTAAAATCTTCGAGTTACAACCTCGAAAAAATCAGTTTAGACTTATGATCGTGATGGCATCCTAAGGTTCCAATGTATTGTCTGAAAAAAAAAAGTCCTAACTCCTGCTCTAGCGAAACAACACCATAAATCAGAAAAAGTTAACAACATATCAGTTTCATAATACAATTTAGCTTTCATAAATCAAGACGCAGGCTCAATCCTCATTGCTTAGACATGTTAGAGCAAAAAACCATAAACTGCCATCAGCATGTGTAATCCATGTCATGATGACTCGTGTCACAAAACATCAATCTCCATGAAATAAGTAGCTTCAATTAGTCAGAAAAAAGATAGCTGAAAGCCTGAAACTAAGCTTCGAGATTTTTTGAAGACCTATGCAATGCAACTAATGGAATCAGAAGCACTGGATCTCGCAAATGGTATGATTTGCATTGCAAAGGTAAAGAAGCAGATTGCAATAAGTTAACATAAAGTGCATACAAGTGCTATTTACAAGAAAGAACCTTATATAAGGATCAAGATGTTAAGAACTTGGCCCATATAAATATCGTACAAAATATAGTTTCAATCCACCAGAAAAATACAAAAAAAACTGATTTCTGGTATTTAAAAATAAAAAAAATGTAGCGCAGCCAAAAAATAAAATATTAGATATATTTTTATTATTTACCCTCTGATTTTGTTAATTTTTAATTGTACTAAAATAAAAATAAACTAAATCAGTAGCCTATTTCATGTTTTTGTTTTTCTATTTGATGTGGTCTACTAGTGTTTTATTGACTCAAAAATGACAATTGGCTCGCTCTAGAATAGTCAACTAAACAACATGAGAGCAACATAGCCTATATAGAAACACTAATCTAATCACATTGTAGTTCAATAGAACGTAGCCATTTGGACCATTTTAATACAATGTCATAGTCCAATCCTTTCCTACTCAACCAACTATTACCCTGTACAGGAAGACTAAGTGGCAATACTAAGAAAAAATGTGAATCAGCTAGATGAGGCACAAGACAAGGGACAAAGTAATATATATTTTTTTCTTAGTATAGTTTACAGGAAAAAAATTCTTACTTGAATAAAAATTTTGATTCATAAATCTGAGTGTTCTGTTGTGTTCAATATTTTAATGCCCAATTTCTTGTCCTTGTGTAATTTTAAAGATTATAGAACCTTATTTTTTCTTTCTTTCTTTGGGCTAGCAACAGTTGTTGTTTGCATACAATAACCGGACAGAACAGCTATTTAATTAGATCTAATCCTGAAGTTTTCTGGCTATGTTCTTGCAATGTAACACTTCAGAGTACTGAATTAATATATTACGATACAGATAATAACTAAACTTCTGAGACTAGACTAAACATGATAGTATCCACAATCAATTTAGTTCTTTCCAAATATGTTAATCACATACTAGCTTATGAGATGAAGACTGATAAATGCAAGACAACACATCATGGGGAAAACAACACAGGGATGAAGCAGAGACTGCTAATGTAGCTTACTATCTGAACTCAAAGAATTCTTCTCAGGTTCTTCAACATATTCCTCCCTTATTTCCACAAGCCCTTCCTGTGAGAGGAGGAAAAGTGAATATATTAGTCTGAAATCAAATGGACAAAAAGAGAATAGAACGAAGGGTGTGATTTTGAGTAGGCATTCTTTTTCTTTCACAGAAGCCCTATCTAAAGGAAAAAGAATGAGCATGAAGCTTAGCTATATTAGCAGTTGCCATACAAAAAACAATAATGTATAGTGCTTGTGTTTGTCTCATTCGACACACTTAACACGTTATGAGAGAATGCTATATTGCCCATTATACTATCTTGAACATCTATCACTTCAGATACAGTTTATCATTCATGAATATAGCTTATGTAGATATTCAACTGAGTGTTCTTATCATAAAGCTGTTAGTAGTAGTGGGTAGAGAATAGAGCCATCATTGAGAGGTTTAATATATATTATGCTGAACAAGAAGAACTTATCACCAGTAGCTTTTGAAAAAAGTCCTCAATAAGGAAAACGAGGTGAGAAATAGATAGGGAATAACCAACTATATTAGCATGTTTATTTTGTAAACACCTCTACACTATTGTGTAACGCTTAGAAGCAAACCCCAATCGCACAAACGACAATTCTGCAGAGAACCAAATTAGCACAGAAAATCAGGATACACACACACACACATCCAATCATAGGATTGATAATAGAGTAAACTCGTTATGTCGAAGCACTTACAAAAGCCTCCTCCGCTGTGGAATTGAAGAACTTAGCCTCGGCCTCAAGATCCAACATCGTCGCCTTCAAAGCCTCAACCTGGGCTTCCAATGCCTTGCCCCTCCTATGCAAAATATCCGTAGTCTGCTTCGCAGTCCGCTCCGCATAATATCCGTCTCCTAACAATACCTAAATCCACGAAATTATCCCCTGTGCCAAAAAAATTTCAATCGTGCTAGAAACAAACGCCATTCGCAACGAAAAGAGCAATCTTCATACCATGAACTCGTTGGTATGGATAAGGCGGCCAGGGAAGAAAGCCGCACCTCCAAAAGGAACCTGTCAGATTTTACAGGGGAGGCAATGATAGGAGTTGGAATTTCAGCAGGGCGAGAGGGGGTTTAGATAGTAGAATAAGAAGGAAAGGAAGGCGACTTTCTCTTGCCATGATTTCGTGCGAGAGCTCATCGGGAAGGGAGCGAACAACGGATATAAGGGCGGAGTTCTCGGAGACGAAGCCCTGGAGACGCCGGAGCTCGCTACCGCGTTGGACGACGGCTTCCTCCACCCGCCGCGCGGCCTTCCGCGCCTCCTCAGGGGAGAAAAGGGATCCGAGGGGGGTGACCGTTCCCTTTACGCCGTCCCCCATGGAAGAACGGGAACAGATAGAAAAAGGGGTTTCCGCTGGGTTTAACAACTGAAAGTACTCCGTCCCTTTTAATCCTCATAGAGAAAAATTATAAGGGCTACCGCACCGAGGCGGATTGGCAAGGCAAACTTGATTTTCTTATTTTACAAAAGGCACCCCGTACTTTTTTTTTAATTTTCTTTTATTGAAAAATAGTCTTGAATAAAATTATTATAGTATAATTTTATAATCATGAATTTAAGTCGTAAAAATAATTTTTTATAATACAATGCATATGATTTCACTTTTTTCTCATAATTAATTAGTATTGATAGAAGAGATATATCTTTTCATCAAACTATTTAATCCCTAAACAAATTTAATTTTCTACCCTCGCTCTCTTGTCATTATTTTATGACCTCTGGTTGAATCGTGAGCTCGATGGGATTAAGAGTTGAATCTCGATGAGATTGAAATAATGTTCTCATTCATCGTAATTAATTGTAATTTCTCAATTTACCTCTTTACAGATAATCATTAGATCAATCATGTAGGATTACTGAGATGATAAATTTTATTTTATATTAAAGTAAGCTCGATTGATCAAACTTAGATAGAGCATATAACTATTTCACTGTTATTGTGAGCTGTCAGTTATGTTGATGCAATCTATATATATATATATTTATATATATTCAAATCATACTTTCAAAAATATATATTATGATCAAAACTTAGTAATTTTCTCTCTTAAAATATTATCTTAAGTTTATTAGTGTTACTATTGTTTCAGTCTTATATACATTTCAGCAATGTATAGCTTTGGAGGCAAGTGATTATTCTACCCTTTTTCATAACAACATATTAATTAGAGATCTCGAGACAGAAGACCAATTAGCTAGCATTTTTCTTAATTGTAAAAATGATCTGAATTGCCAATTAAATAACTTCTTACTACAATTAATAAATTCAATATGATCCTAGCTATATTAATGGAAACTTGGCACACCTAACTAGAACTATCCTTTGAAAGTTAAACCCAGACATCCTGTTCAATGTTTGCACTAATTAATAATTTGTGTGTTCTTTATTAAATTACGAAGCTGCATGCGCTTGTCTGCTTCATGATTAGTGTCCGCGCGAATGAGAAAGAATAGAAAAAAAAAATCTAATAAATTTGATTTCTGAGGGGAATCTGATCGCCTCGTTCCTAACCTTCTGCCTTCAGTACTGATCGATATATCGCTTTTGGAAAACGTTAACACTCAAGAAACTGAGCGACAGTTTTCTGGATATTTGCAGATGCGAGAGATGGATGGGCGTTTCAGGGAGCAAGGAACAATCCGATCGAGAAAGACAAAAGAACAAAATGACATGCATGTGTCTTTACTCAAAATCAAAAACACCACTAAACATCAATATATAACAGCTAAAGATAGCACTTGTAGGCAGAGAATTTGCAACTACAGACAGCATGCTTAATATTAGCTTCTTCTTCTTACATGAGGTTGCCGATCGATCGATCGAGCTGCATGCGTTCATTTCCCTTTTGCTTCCTTCTCCTTCGGCTTGCTCTTCGTAGTCCTCACAAAGCAGAAGCACGAGCAGCATGGACTCCGAACCAGGAACTTCATGGTCGCGTAGTCTTCAATCCAATTAGCAGTAGTAGTGTGTCTGTCTTGCAGTCTCTTCTCTCCTATTTAATCTACAACTGATTCCTTTTCTGCCACTTGTTGAAGGAGATGCCTGCTATCCAGTCCAGTCCAGTCCAGCTCTAGTAGTAGTATATCCATGTTTTTTTTAATCAACAGCCATCTATACTTTTCCTTTTGTAGGGTCATGCTGCAGGGTGCAGGCCAATCAAAGAGACAGACACAGGCTCGTGTTTCTTGTTCCACGAAATTCTCTGGGAGGAAATTAAAGGAACCTCGTTCGTTCAAAACTTTCAACTCGCACTCCCTTTCTCTGTTCACGCCGCCCAACTTGGATTTTTAATTCGACTGTTTGCATCGTGAAGAACGCGAAATTATTGAGATGCGGCACGGGATCTATGGATTTTGTTATTGATTCCGTCTAATATCAGGGGAGGAGATGACTTCTCGTTGTATATGCGGTTAAGTTCCTTGAACAAGTCGGATGCCATCAAGTTAGCTTTTACTAGATTGGCTCCTGTCAGGTTGGCTCATATAGAGTCGGCCCCTATTGGATCGACTGCGTCCTTTGGGACTGCTGGTGACTTCAGATTGAGCTCGGCCAGAAGCTAACTGAGTCGACTCAAGTTCAGGTATGAGTCGGCTGACTTCACCCAAGTCCTATTCCGAATGACTAAAAATTTTGTTGATTAAGTTCTAGAGAGGACTACATTGACCAAATTAGGAACCAGAACCTTGCCAAATGCCACTGGTATAGTAATCTCTACCACATCAGTTATTTTAATGTTTACATAGTTGTTTCCGGAGCATAGTTGAGTTGGTTATTACAGAACGAACTTATTGAAGTGAACAAGAGTCGAATCTCGATGAAATCGAAATAATATTTTTTCATGTCGTGATCAACTGTAGTCAAGTTTTTTATTTTTTATCGTGTTTTTTTACGTGCGTTTTTAGTCGGTCCACTACTCCAGCCTACGGCCGCTAACTGCGGCTAAAAAGAGAAGCATGTCGTCCACTTGCACTTGTATCTTCTCACATGCTTTTCGATTACGTGACTGATAAGAAACACAAGTGGGTCGATCGTTTCTCGCGTTCAATTATTTTTAGATTGGACATCTCACAGACCTTCAACATTATGAAAATAAAACGAATTATTTTTTAGTTAATTTGAACACCGTACGTGTTAATTACTGAGCACTTTGATGAGTAGTCTCACCTGAAAGACAAAGAAAGATCCTACGCCTTCCAGAAATTTGTGAACAAAATTCAATTAGGAGGCATCGCCGACGATCGAACGGCAGCAAGTTTGGCGTGCTCGAATCAATTAGACAATCTCCTATTTCTCACCATGTTTCAGAATTTCCGTCACACGTCTCTTTCTCCGCACAGCCGCATCATTCGAGGAATTGCTTTCCTTCAGAGAATAATTAATAACCTCCCACAACTCTTTCAGAATCAAAGATGAAGAACAATCTTGGATCTGCGAATAAAAATCTTAATTTTCTATATATCGTTCTGTGCAGATTGTGTATTATATATATTTTTTCCGAAGATTTTTCTTTGGAAATTCATTTAAATTGGAGAAATCAATAAGATATCGGCTATTGGTAGTGTATATCATCCCTGCAGGGGGTAGATGGAGTGTATTTGTCTCTCTTCTGCAAGACGACGAAGGCTTTCATTGTCTTTCTAATTAAGAATCCATTCCACTTGTCGATTAAAATCATGTGCTTGGAATTAATTCAATCTTCTAAGCTTTGCTAAGAAACATTAATTTGACCATCCACTTCAAAAAACTAAACAAATACTTAATAGCACCTTCAAGCTAAGTCATGATCGACTAAATATAATATACACAAAGGCAACTTTCGATCAAGCAAAATCATTGGCTTGTATATTCTGAAAATCTACAATTAAATCTAACACAATTACGTGTGACAGGAATTTTTTTTTTTAAAAGGAAAAATGCAAGGCCACACGAGCCTTCTCTTATGTGGAAAGAGATGCCCACGGAGTCCATGTGTTTTTGCATTACCTTTTTATATAAAGCTCCCGGTTGCTTGTTTTAAGCTGCAACTTGAACAGTACAATGAAGAGGCTGAGCATGAAGTAAGAGGGGCTATGGAGAAAGCAAGAGGAAGGTCCTAACTGAGCAGAAAAAGCTGCAGTCTCCATGGAAGCATCAAGCACACAGACCTTACGGTCTGCAGAGAATCTAAGCCTTCCTAAGGTATAAATTGCTTTATTTCAGATCAGGAAAAAAAACACAAAAACTATGTTTCTTATTAATTCTTATCACGTGTAGAGCACTGAATTTGATAAAGTTCATTAGAATGGATGCTGTTGTCCCTGAGCAAGTAGGAGGAGTTTTTCCATGTTAAATTCAGCACCTCTGTATTGTCTTGCATTTGAGTACTTTAAGTTTCTTGGCTGTGAAGGTTTGGATTAAATGGCAACATATTTTTATTATTTTTAGTTTTTGCTTCATGCTGGAGAGAAAAAGTACTATGAAAAGGAGCATGTCTTTGTTTATTAAAACCCATTATGTGACTAGAAAGAGACTTGCATGAGAGATTTTAGTGCCCAGCTTCCTTTGATGTCACATATTAAAAGAGAGAAGCAATATAACTAGTTCAGAGTTGACTAGGATATTTATTTATTTATTCAAGATTTTCTTAAGTTTTCCTGTGGCCTGATTTTCATAAGAGTTATGTTTATATTTGATAGAAAATCCATCCCATCAAGAATTGTTTGTTTGTCAACAAACGAATTTGCCAATTGTTTTATAGCCAAACTTATCAAGTACAAACAAAGCTACTTATATTTGATCCAAAAAAAGGTAAAGCTGATTGTAAACATGGTTCTGATGCAAATTTAGGTGCAAGTGGTTGTTATGACTGCCAATATGAGCTGCAACCATTGCAGGATGAGGGTCTCCAGGGTCGTCTCCAAAATGAACAGTAAGAGCTAATATCTAGGTTGGGTCGTAAGATATATATATATATATATACTGCAACAACTTTGGAACTAACTTCATGTGCCACTTTTGGCTTGGTGTTTTTGGCAAATAAAACTCGTAGAAGGATTGTTAGATTACACGGTGGACATGAGCAAGAAAGAAGTAATGATGAGGGGTGCCATTGACACAGAGAAGGGAGGAACGCGTCAAGTAGGAGCATTGAAGCATGCCAAGAAGAAGAGATCTTTAAGTTTATTTGGACTAGAGTGTTTTGGTGCCACCTAGTTATACATCATGTGCGATGACTAGCATTATAGAGTTACTGATATAGGAGAGTAGAGGCACCTCACAGTTCATGGAATATTTGAAAATTGTAAACATGAAAAGAAATAAACATGTAAAGAAGCTACAGACTGTGTACATATCAAGATTGTAAATATATTTTTCCAAAGTGGAAGAAGTAGGGCGTGGTGCTAGTTCAGGATTTCATTACCTTGATATGATGATCGTATAATTATGAGTTTGCACCACATTCATATGGGGAAAAACCGCTACGATCTTATGCTGCGTTGACTCTCTTTTTTGTTTGGCTTTTTAATTTTCAACATATTAGATCACAGATTACTGCTAGTTTGTTGAAATCTGAACCAATATTACTGCTCTGCAGTGCCCGTGTCTTCATCGTGGGCTCTCATGGAATTCCATCTCCTGAGATTCATGACCAAGTCATGAAAATGATTAAGACAGTGAATTTTAATATGATGTCTATTGCTATTGAATTCATGAACCATTTGATTGCCAGATTTGAAAATAAATATATAAACAGCATTAAAAAAGATGTCAACGAAAACCAACGCTGGCAAATGCATCTGTTGAATTGGTACCGGGATTTGTTATAAAGTAATGCCCATGAACCTTTTGCTTTTTGTTAAAGAAGAATAAATCAGAGAAACACCAAACAAATAAGATTCCTATTTTTATAATAAATAGAATAAGATCAAGTCCCCTAACTTCTCTCTCTCTCTCTCTCTCTCTCTCTCTCTCTTGTTTTAGTAAGTAATTTGTGAACCTTTATATAAGTTGTAATTTGTGTAAATTCAAAATAATTACTTTTCTTTTACCCTGTTAGGTTGATGTAGGTATTGCCATCCCTAACCGCAGTGAGTCCTTATCTCAACAAGTATCTTCTATAGTAGAGAATACCACAGACCTAGCATGTTGATTCCAAACATGCATCTTCCAACAAATACTAATAAGAGATTAAATGTTTTCGCATATACTCTGTCATGCAGCAGTATTGTAACTTTGTCAGTTTGTAACTGATATATACTTCTCCACAATAATGTCAAGGAAATTAGCAGAAAAATAGACGTGGCACATGCATGATTAAATGAGTACCCAAGTACTAGTATGCCTTGCACATTCAACACCATGAATCAAGAAACTGGAAAAAGACAACTCTAGGGAGAGTCGGAGAGATGCAACAAGGGCCCATTTTGCCTATTTGCTTAAGCAAAGAGGGTAACAACCAAAAGATTTTTGGTAAAACCACAAACTGGAGGTGATATACTATAAACTGTCCAATATCAGCTAGACCAATTAAGCTCATAAAGACAGGTCCACATATCGATCATCACTCCCTTCAAATCTTAAGTGATTGAAGAGAGTATGGTGATCAAAAGGATAAAAAGAAAAGCATATAAATGATATCGGTAAGAATTGCAGGTACACGTGCACTAGGGTTTGAGGTGCTTTAATGGGAAAAATATGTTCATCATCTTTGCATAAAATTGCTGATCTATTCACAATAAATATTACCAAGCTAAGATAGTAAAGGAGGTAAATTGTTTAAGTACCTTTCCACAGACTGGACAAGTGTCACTTCTTTCCATCCATTCATATATACAACCAAGATGAAAATGATGAGAACACTTTGCCACAATTTTGGGATTTTCTGGAGTATATTCTGTGATGAGTAGACAATTAAGAACGACTCAAATGACCATCAGCTGTTTCCATAAGTTAACATTTCTTGAGTATGAATGATGACTTAATAGAGGAAATTACCATAACTAACAAGATCCAAATGTCAATATAACTATCGCCCATAGATAAGTTCAGTTTTTCAGTAACCTTGGACTTGAAATTTGCATTTATACAAAGTTGATTTTGGAGTATTGGTTAGGACAATTGTTAGTTGGTGAGGATGGTCTTCCACTTAAATTTTATAAGCTATTGGGCTATAATATCTATATGCTGGTGCCTTAAGCATGATGGATGGGTACTAATCCCAAAAATCTTATGCTATTAGGAAAAAGTACAATCCAACCTTACATTATTTAAGACTCAAAAACTTAAAATATTAGGAAAGAACACTGATTAATTTTATATTTTAATACTTCCTTGTGTGAGCTTGCAAATTGGATTACCCAACTCAAAACACGATTAATTTAGTTTAATCAGTTGTATGTTTTTCCTAATTATAAAAATCAGACATATGTATCCTCATAACACTAGGAGGAATTGAACATGCTTCTGTGCAATGATAAACTTGATTTACTACTTGACCCATAAGATGACATTGTTAGCTTACTGGAACTTTTTAATGTTTACTTTTCTAGAAAAAATAATTTGAAAAATGAAAAAATAGAAAACGAAAGATTAACTATCATCTTTTAACTTCCTATACAACAAAATTTATTTTCTATACAAAGGATCAAGAAAAAGAATTAGTATCAAATATATTCTGAAATGATCAAACTAGAAAGCTGTAGTTTTAGGAGTATAGCACACATCATGCTGAGGAGGCAAACTATGTAAATATGCACTTAGGCTGAGTTTAGTGTCTTTGAAGTCACCTTCCAGACATGTAGGGCAGACATCTTCATCTTCTGAAGACGTAACAAGAAAACCTGTACCAGATGCTTTTGTAGACAGATTTTTCTCCGATTCAATGCGAGTAATCTTGCATCCTTCAACAGGTTCTGTAATATTTCGTTTTTTAACACTTCCCAAGGTTTCAACAGCAGAACTGCTACCGTTTCTTCTAAGTGTGTGCAAATCTTCAAGGATGTGGCTCATAGACTTCTCACGCCTCGAGACCAATCCCTCATGTTGTGACAGAGAATATCTAGGATCTATTTCATAAGGTGGTGGTCTAGGAACAAGGTGAGATGTCTCTGACAATGAACTATCAGAAACACTTCCTGGTGCCGAAGATGTTAATGAAGTTGTCTGAATTTGGGCAGATAGACGCCCATCAAGCCTTTGAAATGTTTCACCATACTGCTAAGATGAAAGATTTTCAAACTCACATAAAATCAGCAAGATGAACTAAAATATTAATTGAAGGTGCCAGACAAGTTGACAATAAATAGAGAAATATTCAGAAAACTTTTTTCTGATATAACTTTTTGATACAATTAAATCTAAGAAATAATGCCAACCAAGAGAAATTATGTGCATTAGAATCACTGAATATTTAAGATGATGGTTCATACTAGAACGACAAACTATAATCCCGATAGCCAAGAATCCTTTAGAAATTTGGGTTGGCTTTCGGCATCTTCTTCAAAAATGTAAAATAAACTGAAATACTGAAATGTCTACTATTACCCCATTCAATAGCTGATGAAAGAAATATCTTAGGCATAAGCAGTGCCGATATATGGGATTGCTTGAGTAGGCATATTCTTCAAAGTCCTCTGGACACAGACAGCAACAGAGGGCACCCATGAATGCAATCCCTGGTTAACTTTGCACGATTGCAAGTATTAGGATCATTAAGAGTTCAAGATCAGGTAAAGTTAAAATTTAGATGCAATAATATTTACAGGATCATGAACTTACCACAGAGAAGGTTGCAAAACCTGTGAGAAGTTTCTTAGTCTTGCTAAAGTTTCCAGAGCTTTGACAAGGAACAAAAAATCAGACTTCTTTCAGCCTCCCCCACGATGGAATCAAAATATTTCCATTATTACCCAAAAATTGATAACCTCATATTTATCAGGTTATTTACAAGAAAGACAATGCTCAGTCTTTTGAATTGGAGATAAATGCATGTAAACTTGCAACTGATGCTCTGTCCTTGAAAATGGAGTTCAAATGCATGTACACTTGCAACTCCAAGAGCTCAAAACAAAATGAAAAATGCACTTCATCACATGTCAAGCACATGCAGAAGAGATCCAACAATCAGGCATCAACGAGTACATGTGAACCTAGCAACCAAGAAAAACATTGCTTTGGCAAACTCAATAATCAATATGTAGCAAGAGGAGATACATTAATAAGTTAGCAGTAAGAGCAATCATATATAAGGTGGCAAGGTTACTTCATAAGGAGCTTTTATCTGAAAAGATTCTCCCTGAAATGGAGCAGAATGAACAGGCCAGAGCCAGAACTACACAGATCCTATTGATAAGGTTATTTGTATACATTGATATCTAGCCTAAACTTTTAGAATCACATAATAACAGTGTTAAAGTCAAAACCAAGAATCAAAGAAGTCAAACAACAAATGCTCCAGTTAGGACAATAGTCTGGTATACTCACTCAATGGAACTCATCACATCACAAACATTTCCATACCATCCCCCAACATACAATCAGCTCCTAATGAACCTCTTCAAGTATAAAAACATTGCAATAAATATTCAAAAGACCTTCATAAACAGAATAATCAAGCAATAACTAATTGTAGAAGCAAAGAAAACAACGATTTAGATGTCAAATAATCTTCCAATAAATTTGACATTTACAAGAGTGTGTGTTGGGGGGGGGGGGGGTGCTTCATTAGGCGATCAAAAGTTCCAAGGCACAGTGCCAAAAATAAAGAAACGTGCCAACAACTTTCGCACATTCGATTCCTGATAAAAGTAAAGATACCAATCATGCTACACTTTTGCCAAGCGGGCAACACTTGTGTATGTTCAAAAATGATAGCATGATGTCGACACTGGCCAGTAGCAAAACCAATGAAACCTACGCAAGTGTTTCTAAACTACAGTTGATGCATGTTTCTCATTAGCATGTTGGCATGGTAAGGTACTGTATACTGTATAGTCCAATTCTATCTGTGTCTCGAAACATCAAAGAATGTATCTAAATACAACTCGATACTACTACTATGCTAATAATGCTATGCTTTGCTCTACACAACCAACTACTGGGTTAAATATAATTAACTACCAAAACTATTATATGATACATTTCCAAATGTTTTCCTCTTCCATACCATGATTATTTACAAATTTAGTCATGCATAGCAACAAACCAGGCTACCATCCATGCAATATATATTACAAAAATCATTTAAAGTTTTACAGAGCAATTTACAAAAATCTCATGCATTTGCCATGTACCATAGGTCAACTATTCATCAAACCATGTTTGTCAAATCAAGATATGCTATACGAGGTATTTATCAACATGGTTTCTGCATCACAATATCCTAAAGGATCCCAAATTACACAGTAAAATTTTCCCCTTTGGTAGCATGTTTCAATAAGTGCCAAACTTATCTATTTCAATTATTGGCTACTTGATTATGCCTTTTAAATAAAAAGTTTAGCTTGAATCACATGTCCACCAAATTCTCCAAGAAATACTGCCTTTTTTCTGTCGTTTTGTGAAGTCCCAACTCAAGCTAAACATGTCCAATTAAAGAACATTTTCTTTCTTCCTGATACTAGAATCTCATTTCTAATTAGTAATATAAATTGGACACCCAATATATTGACCCAAAAAGGCATTCTAGCTTCTGATTTATAAAAAATAGAACTAAGAACACAATTGGAAAACCACAGATAAATGTAGAAAGATGAAACTTTTCCCGCATTTACCAAATAAAACGCAAACACAAGTCCTGCTCGAAAGAACTACTTCAAAAATTCATAAACAAAGTCTCTTCGGAGATGCACGATTGAAATACATAAATAAACTGATGTCATCGGGCTCCCAGGAGAGGCGATAAAATAATTGGGAAGCATCAATCGAGCGATTGAACAATAAACAAAGCTAGGTCTAGAATCAAACAAAATACAAACTAGGCGAAAATTCTCACCTTGATGAGAGAAATCCAATCGAGAGAGGGTATACCGCCCTCTCGCATATTGGACGAGGGGAAAGGAAGAGCCGAGAAACCGAAGAATACGAGCCCAGGAGGAGACGGGCTTGATGCGGTGTCGCTCGTCGTCAGCGTTAAATCATTGTGTGCGCCACCCCGTAGGAAGTGTACATACGGGAAGACCGGCGTTTGCCATCGTGTCCTACCATCGTCCGTCCGTTTTGCGTAGCGGAGCTACGAAGCGCGATGAGAGGACCTAAATGATGACGTTCGCATAAATATGCGTGCTCGTGAATCGTGATCAGCCAATAAATATGCGGCGCTTCAATTGAAGATTTAGGCTGTAGCAGAATTATTAAAACTAATAAATTTAAATTTCTTCTATTGTCAACCTGTTGAGATGGCCGAGTTGGTCTAAGGCGCCAGATTAAGGTTCTGGTCCGAAAGGGCGAGGGTTCAAATCCCACTTTCAACAATTTTGTTTTTTTCCCCTTTAAAAATTTGCAATCTAATAATTTACTCACCGTGTAGATAATTTATATCCAATTAAATATTCGTTATTAATTTAATTCATTGTGTTGAGATGGCCGAGTTGGTCTAAGGCGCCAGATTAAGGTTCTGGTCCGAAAGGGCGTGGGTTCAAATCCCACTCTCAACATTTTTCTTTTTTACTCACCGTGTAGATCATTTATATCCAACTAAATATTCATTATCAATTTAACCTATCGTAATTTATATCCCGGCCAGCAATTGCGCACGTCCTACGGCTCGGCTGCATGCTCCTCGCTCTTCCGCGAGCGCGATGCTCGGCTCTCTTACAATTTTGCTCCGGCGTCGAGCAGGTGAAACAGATCCACGCCCAGCTGATCGTGAACGCTCTCCTCGCCCAGCCGTCCGCCGTCGCCAAGCTGATCGAGCGCTACCAGGCCGTGGCCGGCCGGGACGACTACGTCCGTCTGGTCTTCCACCACCACCATTGCAGCTCTGCGTTAGTGTCCGACGCCATGCTCCGCTGCACCCGCCCAGAAGACGCTCTGTCCCTCTTCTCCCACCAAAACAAAAGCGGCCTCGTCACGCCTGATCGCTCCGCCTACACTTGCGCCCTCAGTTCATGCGCTCAATTGAACGCTCTTCTCGAAGGGACGCAAGTCCAGGCGCGCATCGCCAAATCTGGGTTCATGTCCGACGTCATCGTCGGCACCACTGCGGTCCACTTCTACGCGAGCTGTGGGGACATCGCCGCGGCGCGGCAAGTGTTCGACGAAATGACTACGAGAAATAGTGTGACTTGGAACGCTCTGATGACCGGCTTCTGCCTCAATGACCGCGCGGAGGAGGCGGTGTCCGTCTTCAACGAGATGCTGCGACATGGCTTGCGCGTCACAGAGAGGACAGCGATCGTTTTGCTCTCCGCTTGTTCTCAGCTTGGCGATCTGGCCTTGGGCAGCACGGCGCATGGGCACATCTACAAGACTGTTGCGCGTTTTGAAGATTGTGTGTTCACTGGCACTGGTTTAGTCGACATGTACTGCAAATGCGGATCCCTCACCGGTGCATCCAAAGTGTTCGACGATATGACTTGCAGAAACGTTTTGACATGGAGCGCGATGATAGGTGGGCTTGCCATCCACGGGGAGGGAAAGGCAGCACTCCGGCTGATGGAGGAGATGGTGGAGGCAGGCTTCTGGCCCAACGCAGCCACCTTCACTGGCTTGCTTTTCGCCTGCGTTCACCGCGGGCTCGTAGACGAGGGCCTCCACCTGTTTGACGCCATGAAGAGCAGGTTCGACGTCGAGCCGTGCATGAAGCACTACGGTTGCATGGTGGACCTCCTTGGGCGAGCCGGGATGGTGAGGGAAGCGTATGAGTTCGCGAAGGCAATGCCAGTGGAGCCAGACATCGTCGTGTGGAGGGCTTTGCTGGGGGCATGCAGAATCCACGGCCATGAAGAACTCGGCGAGGAAGTTGGGAAGATTCTGCTGCAGTGGGAGAAGAGATCGGCAAGGAGGGGTAGTGGTGGTTGTGAAGACTTCGTTGCATTGTCAAACATGTATGCTTCAGCTGAGAGATGGGAGGACGTTTCAACAGTTCGAAGGGAAATGAAGAAAAATACATCAGGAAATAGACCAGGTCAGAGTACGGTCTGAATTTGGTTACACATCAAAACTTGTTCCTTCATCAAAATCATGTAATGAGTTTGAACTGGCTAAGGTACTGCAACCACAAATATGTAACAATTTCAAGGGTCTGTGATACATGTATAAATCATATGTGCAAATATTCTATCTGGAATCCTCGATAAATCATCAGACTCAGGTGGGTTTTCTCATTTGCATTGTAGACAAACACTGTTTATTAACACTCCTCGTCACCAAATCCAAACCATGACTTAGCAGATCTCATAAACACCTGTACAATAGTAGAAGAGAAGAAAACAAATGAGAATGGGAATTTTACAGGTACAGGTTCAATACAACCAAAATGGTTGTCACAGAATTGCAGTTAGTACAAAGAAATTTGGAAACAAGCTTAGCTAACTAATTAACTAAAGAAAGCTAATAAATTTATGGCTTCATCATTCATCAGCATATCATAGGCATTCTGGACATATTTCCTTGAGTCATGTTTTAGTGGATAGAT
Organism: Curcuma caesia; assembly: GCA_037834155.1. Classification (NCBI taxonomy): domain Eukaryota; kingdom Viridiplantae; phylum Streptophyta; class Magnoliopsida; order Zingiberales; family Zingiberaceae; genus Curcuma; species Curcuma caesia. The sequence goes on along the minus strand of JBBMKF010000117.1, from coordinate 5,380,590 downwards.
GATCTTCGTTTACCCAACAATCAACATAGCAGTAAAAGCCAAGTTGAAACAGATTACAGCAAAAGTGAAGGACTGGGCCCTAACTGAAGTTGTGCAGGCCACCCACTTAGCATGTTACATAGAGCCAAATCAGCAATCTCTAACATAATCAACAAACCAGTCCACAGCTCAGTTGCCTTATCTTTCTTTGAATAAAATGAAAGACAGAAATAGGTAAAATTCTTGCTGATGATGTATGGAATAATCCATGGCAGATCTATTCCTTACAAAATATCAACTTGCTAGAGTTACACGCCATGTGAAGGCGAAAGCTGCTTGATCCCTCAAACTTTAGTTATCAAGACTTCTTTAGTTGCAACAGATTCAGTGTAAATAGGATAACTGTCACTGCAAATTGCACAAAGGCACAATCAATTGACAACTCCTATCTGAATCCCTGACAATGATCATCCTTGGGGTCAAGCACGACTACCATCTGACTTCAGTTGGCAGCTCTAAAATCACTATGTCATCTGACAATGTCATATGTTTGATGCAAACCTAATATATTAGAGGCTTGCAGTACTGACAAAAAAAAATAGAAAATGCTAACTACAGTGGTTACAAAGGTTTAAAATCGTGTTCAGAGTTGGGGTTGCAAACCCCAATCAAAACAAGGCAATTTAGTGTCATTTTAGTCGGGCCTACTATATGGTGTCAGTCACTCCAATAAGTAGAAAGAAGAGGAGCTTACCTGCATGCCATTTCTAGGAGCATTCTTTGAATTACCAAGTGTTGCTGTACAGCAGCTCTAGACTGGTTTAAAAGTCAATTCCACACTAGGAACTTTCAGTTTCTGTAGGTCTCATTTGTTTTCTCTTTTTTACTCTCTAGGTTTCATTTGTTGTCAAGTTCCACACTAGGAACCAGTTTCTATAGGTTTCATTTGTTTTATCTTTTTCCTCTTTAAATTTCATTTGTTGTCATGAGAAAGAAAAAATAAACAGTTCTTAGCTATAGGATCAAGTTAAGAAAGAAAGACAATCGCTATGAGCAAAAGGGGTTATAGTAACACTTAGACTGTATCTCGGGTCCCCCATGCCTACAGTAGCTATAGGATCAAGTTAAGAAAGAAAGACAATCGCTATGAGCATAAGAGGTTATAGTAACACTTAGACCGTATCTCGGGTCCCTCATGCCTACAAGTTATATTTTCTGTTGAGCATCTAGGCTAGTTTTAAAGTTGATTTCAAATTAGGACTTTCAGTTTCTCTAGGTTGCATTCTTTTTTTCACCTCTGTTACATCTAAGTTGCTTAGGATACACAATTGAAAATGCATTCATCTTGTTCTCTTACATTTTTGCCTTCTACTTCTGTTTAAATTTGCTTGAAAAATGACCATCAATGTTTTATTTTCCAAATCTTGGAGCCCCATCAACCGCTCTGGAAGCCAAATTCTCAACAAAAAAATGCAGGATTGGGCATACACATGACAATATGTTCATCGACAATAAGCAAAATAAAGTGCATCTATGAAATATGCAACTAAAATAGTACTTAAAAACCTGATCATAGTCATCTAACTTTGGACTATCACAGCAAAACAGAGTTCTGTCTAATCTACATTCCACAAGCATTGTTCTGACCTCTGGGCATCTACTCATCCAAATTGTATATAGATTTTGTAATAATTATGTTACATGAGAAATGAACATTTCACATAGTAAGGAAGCTAAAGAAAGTAAACATAAACCAGCAGCATCTAATACACTGATGACACACTCCTATTTTTAGATGCTTATTATTTCCAGGAAATTATTGTCAGTTTCTTTCCATCGGAAATTCATATGAGAAATGTGAATCGAACAAGTTGAAGAAAAGCAAGAAAAAAAAAACTGAATTCAAAGAAAAGAAGAAAACAGTTCAATAGTTTACCCGTCACTTGTTCTCCATCAAATTCAAAATAAGCTTCAACATTTCCCCCCTCAGTTTACTAACAGCAACTGCATCCACTTCCTTGTCAACTGCAGCGAACCACCTTTCATCCCTCTTCGTGCACCCCCTTCCGCCGGCCACAAACCAATTGCATACTGTTCCGGCTAAAATTCGCCGTGGATGATTTATACGCCAGATCAGAACTGTGCTCCCCGGAAAGAATCGCTAGAAGAGGGGTACCTGAAAAGCACCGAGAAAAAGGGAGGGTTAGAATGGTGCCGGGGGACCCCGGCAAGCCACTCCGACG
>JBBMKF010000117.1:5354459-5378268 GCA_037834155.1 Curcuma caesia | reverse complement strand
GTTTTCGAATATCAAGGGTTTAGATTTACTGATCTTCATCTAACGGTCCGGTGCATTAATATGCAGGTTTTTAGGGGAGCCAAGCTTGGGGAATTGATCGTTATCCTTATCCCTTTAATTTGGCTAGGTGGTAACGAGCCGGAACACATACCACCTCGGCAATCGCCAGAACATACAGCCCACAGTCGTACCCGTTGGTCTGCTGCGGTGTGAAACCCTCGACAAACTGAGGGGGTTCGCCGGCACCGACAAATCCACTAACGGCGCGGAAGAGCCGTTGTGCGTGCCAGAGGTTCATTCCGGTGCAACTGTCGTGGTGCACGAACTCGCTGGTCTCCCGGCAGTAGACGAGAAGGCTCCAGTGCGAACCGCCCTCAGCGGCGGCGACGTCGAGGTTGTCGTTGACGGTGAAGAGGACGAGGGAGCGATCGGGGAGGCGGAGGGGATCGGCGGCCTCGCGGAGTGATTGGGAGTCGGAGCAGTTGGCGAGCCAGAAGGAAATGGAAGGTGGGACGAGGAGGACGGCTCCGGAGGAGGCGGAGGAGGAAGCAAGGTGGGCGAAGTAGAACTCGATAAGGCGGTCGTTGAGGTAATGGGGGCCGCGGAGGATGCCGAGGTCAGATCGGCGGAGGACGACGTCGCCGTACCTCAGAATCTGGTTGTCGCCGTCCTTCTTCCTGGAAGCCATGGCGGTGGGTGAAATGGTTTCAGCTTCGGGCTGGGTAGGCTAAAACTATTATAACAGATACTAAATAAGTAATTATAACATTGTAATAATAATTATTAATAGCAACTATTAATAGTTTTAAGATAATTTTAATCAAATTAAATTTTTTTATTAAATTTAAATAATTTTAACCATTTTATAGCTCAATAATCTGCGGAACCAAATCAAAGACCCTAACACGGAGAGTCCATACAGGTAGTTTCCAACGTACATGGAAAGTTCTTAAATAATTCTTCGAATTACAAAATCATGTCTATCCACGATTTGAGACCAACTGGAAACAAAATAGGTTAAGGTTCTCGATTCATCAAGTGAGATAGAATGAAAAATGTAGCTATCAAAAATGAGCACAGGCCAACTAGTTTATTGACACCCCTTTGCTCTGCTTGTTAATTCGCTTTCCCATGATTTGTGAAGGTTTTCTGATTCTAGGTGTGAAAGATGCACAAGTTGAAGATCAAAGCTAGTCTGGCAAACTCAATCCAATGCCCCGGTACCGTATTTAGTAACAAAGGCTAGAGTAATCATCTGTTACGTTTCTTTGCTTCACTGTAAAGAATAACTCCCATCACTGTAATAGTGTAGCCAATCATCCCAGTTACTGTCACGGGATTTTTGAATATTAAGATGGAGACAACCACTGCAACAGCGCCTTTCGCATTTCCAAGAACCTAAAATCACCAAAAGTTAGGATTTATTAGTTGCTGGATCACACGATAAGCAAAGTGTCAATAGGTAGAACAATAAGAAAACTAGAATACATGATGTGGTACATTTTAGTTGGGGGTTCATGATAACTTTAGACAACTAAGGACCTTGAGTGAGCTTAAGATCACTAAATGATCATAATTTTTGAAGAACAAACCGGGTAGTTAATTTCTTGAAGGAGCACAGGACCATATATTTCTTGTGAATTTTAAGCTGAACTTGAATAATTATTTATCAAACAGAAGAATGACTTAAAATTTTGTTATTTCAACTAAATAAAACAAACTAGCTCATGCAATCTGTGAATAACTTTAGATTTAAGCATAACAATGTAAATGCCTTTACATTTGGATTTTGTAAAGACTAGGATGAGACAAAAAAAGTTGCATGGTGCAGCAACACACCTGGAGTGTCAAGGCGCTTGTATGCTTGGTCACTAGAAAGTTGGTCAGATTCACGAAATATGCTAGAGAAGAATTAAACAACAGGTACCATATAATCTTGATATCTTCTTTAGCGAGTGTGACTGTGATACCAATCACATTTTCCTCCATAATCATTGTAGCAGGGAGTAAGAGAACAACTGCTATTGGAGCCATATATAGGAGAAGATTCATAGAATTTAGTTTCTCCCTGAAAAATGAAATAAAAATACATTGCAATGACAAAGAAAACAGTATTGCATTGACCAACTAAAAAGGATGTCTCAAGGGGTGCTTGGTTGCCAGCAACTAGTAAAGAATGCAACTAACATAATGACATTGAAGGCAATTGTTGACATAAAAAACAACTGTTGCAGATGTGGTTCTTTGAATGCATTCAACATAATGGTATTAGCGATAGTTCTTCAAATACTACAAAGGGAAGTGCATCATTATAATTCCAGGTAAGAAAAATATGTCCTATGTCAAAAAATATGATACTTGATACTCACACTTTAAGCTGTTTAAAAATAGTTTTAATTATTTCATGTATGTTATGGTGTAAAAAATTATTTGTTTGCAAAACAATAGAATACATCATTAGTAATTCATACTATACCTTCAAAAAATTAACTAAAAAAAGACCTTTTCTACATTATTTTAGTTTTTTTCTTAATATTCTTTTAGTTATTTGGTATCTTCAAATTTTTTTGATCAATAAAACCATGAAAATTCTATGTAATTTATTTAAAATCTTTGGTATATGTTATATTTTTGCTCTTATTTAAAATTTTATAAGAATAACAAATATTGACGAATATGTAATTTCAAACACATAGATACATACGCATTCATTATCATAATGTTATGTAATTGTATATTTAATATTTTCTATTTTGTGTTACATATGTGTTGCATCGAAATATTACTTGTAGGAGTAAATATTAAGAGTGACCATTTTGAACACCTATATACATACACACATATACGCTCAATATCATAATCTATATCTAATTGTATATTTAATATTTTCTATTTTGTATTACACATTGTTGCATTGTGAGATTACTTGTAGCAGCAAATATTAAGAGCGACCATTTCAAATCTTTGTCACATTTGCAGCTTTGATTGCCTAATTCTAGATAGATGTGCAACTTAAGGTCATTTGTAGCAAACCAAACAATCTCTTGATGAAAATTTTGGTCCACTCGCATGAAAAAGAAGTATGAGGCTGTGACATGCAGATTAAATTATGGTGAATAAAGAAGATATAATTGGTGCATGGAACTAAAATAATATCAGTACCCCTCTGAAGACAGAAGTATCCCCTGCAATACTGTCTTGAGTGCTCTTGCAGCAGTTGCGCCTATACACATGATAAAACCAAATAAATGGAAACTCGGTTCCCCCTGCAATGCCAAATGTAAATACAATCACTTAAGAACCGGACATTGATGAACAGTAATTGTCATAGCTCGATTCAGAAAATAATATTAAAACCACAGTCAAGGAAACTTTCAATCTGCAGTTGAGTGCAAATAATAGTTGGTGCTACGCACATCCACAATTATGGATGAAATGGCTCGAGATTTCCAAAACCACTCAGATTTGGTGGTACTGCTACTTAAGTTTGGATAGAAAATAATCACATTGGATAATATAGATGGTGAAAGTTGCAGGTACATGTTCGAAGTGTCTCATAATAGTACATGTATATAGGAGAAGATTAATGAAGTTTGGGAATAGATTAATAATCATTTTCATCTGATTCTGTATCTTGTTATATGCCAGGTTTTGCATAAAGTTGTTGCGCCTTGCTAAGTAAGGCACTTGCTAAATCAATAGATACGATACACTAAATAGTTTATATTGGTAAGTCCCTTATGAGCAGGGATATCCTTTCAGAAATTCAAAATTCATACAGCCATCATATTACCATCTTTCTACTGGCTCCTATCCAATTTTCTTCCACAATTTTCATCCTCAACAAGTTCATACCAACATATAACAAATAAGATACAAACTTAGGTTAAACAAAAATAAGTTTGTTTTTATGTAAAGTCTAGTCAAGGTTGTGTCTATTGGGGTTGCATTAGCAATTATCAAAAGCACATCAATGTAGTTATTCCAAGCAAACAATACACCTCCCATTTAAGAAATGCACCATAAGAATAATTTTTTTCATTGTGTCATACAACATCCATTATCCATATGCTCTAAACTGTTCAAGTATGGCATAACAAAGAAGAGCCAGCAGAGAAAAAAAGGAAAGACAAATTCTATAAAAAAATCAAACAAAAAATGCTTGAAGTGCAGAAAGATGCTTGTACAAGATTTGCAGATAAGGGAACAAGAATTATGAAGCTAGGCTGGTTATTTCCTACCAAGAGGGAACTAGCTTCAAAACCAAGAGGCTGGATTTAACACGGGAAACCAAACAAACCAAGAGGGAAGAAAGACCGTATCTTACTTACCCCGCTGGCGATGACGACGCCGGCGACAACCGGAATGAGGGTGACGTAGGTGATCCAGGCCTCCCGCTTCACGGTCATGACATAGGCGAACACGGCGGTGAAGAAGGGCGTGGTGGCGCCCACTGCCTGGTTAAACGAGACCGGTAGGTACTTCAGCGAGACGTTTCCACTGACGACGGAGCCGCAGAAGACGAAGCTGAGCGCGGCGATCTTGAGGAACTGCAGCCGCGAGCGCACGGTCTGCAATGGCACCACCCGGACCCAGGTGATGGCGACGTAGCTGAACAGCGAGCAGGCGGTCATGTGGCACATTGTGAGGAAGATGGGGTACTTGAAGCCGTAGTTGCTGAGGAGGTATTTGTTGAGCAGGAGCACGCCGATATTGGATGCGTACCACGAGGACACCAGCCCGAAGGTGAAGAGTCTTCCGGTCACCGCCGGGGGCGACCAATTTCCCTTTCCGCTCATCTTCCCCTCCTCCTCGCTGCCTCCGCCTCCTCTTGGGCTGCGATCGATCGAAATGGCGAAAGATTCCGGCGATAGGCCCCACCACGGCTCGATCCGTTATGAGAAAGGATAGGAATTGAAGGAAATGGTAGGGTAAACGATGAGAGAGAGAGAGAGAGCGCTCAAAAGGAGAAGGCTTTCGCTGGAGGCGGAGAGGCGTCGAATCAATCGGGGAAGAGGAGGAGGGGCAGAGGAACGCTCACATTCACGCGCGCTCGCTCTCTCTCTCTCTCTCCTTCGATACGGAAATATAACATTTGTCTAAACAAACACCCCTTTCTGTCTCTCTCCTCTTCATTGCGTGAGTCTGGAGATCAGGGTGTGTTGGTTTCGACACATTTAATATGTGAGTATTTTAAAGAAATAAACTCACACAATAATTACGTTCCCATAAATTAATCTCAAAATTAACTTGAGGAATGAGGACAACTTGTTTAGGTGAAAAGTAAGAAGTTTAGGCATATATGCAATGTTAAATTTTAGAGACAAAAGAATTAAATTTGGAGGGCTTTCAATGAAAGATTAAACATTTAAATGCATAATTTTTGCATGTGGCTCATTGCATGATTTGTAAGCTGCATCTTGACTCAGCAATTTCGTGGTTCTCTACTTGAAAAGCATGAATAGTCAGTGGACAGAAACATGATAACATGGAGCAGCAATCAGCACACGCAAGCAATATAACGGAAATACGAAGAAAAAAGAAATATTTTCATTATATGTGGATTCATATGGTGTCGATTTGAACAAATTATGAGGGCATATGGCGGCCTCAAATTCAACATAATCTACATTTCTATTTCACTAAAAAATTTGGAACAAAATCCTTGAGGACATTTGACTATGCAGCTAATCTGTATCCAGAAGAGTTCTCTTTCTGGCGAGATTTCTTGGCCTGTCAGGTGCCAAAGAACGTCCATGCTGTCAAAGGCTATCGAAACCAACAGCTTGTGGAAAATTGCACTCATGAGGTGTCAAAATCTCAAGTGTCTTATGTTCCGCTATTTCTCTTACCATGCCGCTGCTGTAGAAAATTCAATACTGCTCCATTTTGTCTATCAAACTTTCATGTACTTGTCAGTGAAGCAAAAGATTTCATCTTGCACCACCTATTAATCCTCCTCATCCGCGAGTACCTTAAAGGAGAAAGGCTTGAATTTGTAGCCATCACCATGGTAGAACTTGTTCATGAATTCAACCCAATGAAGACGTAAAGCATGAAGGAATGCACTAAGGGTTTCCATCATTAGCAAAATGAATGCTGTCGCAAAAGCAAAGACAGCAAGACCTGCTATCCGGATGATTATACTATCATACCTGTGCAAATGGTAGGTAAATTAGTCATACAATCGCAATGGAAGAATTTAACAAGTTTTTTGCAGTGGTTGATGAAATTGTAGAATAAATATACAACAGTATTATAGGTTAAGAGAATCATTGAAGCAACCCATGCTGAAACTTAATAGGATAAATCTAATTTGTTGTTCTATAAATTTTTATGATAAAGGTTGCTAAAGGAGGAAGTGAAAGATGAATTATTAAAGTTTGTTCGCTTACCCCCAAGCAAGTAGTAGTAGTTTCTCATAGAAAACAGTTGACAATTCTGAGTGTGCTAAGCTGAATGCCGATAGAAACCAGTAAAGTCAGTAAAACAACCATTGGCAGACATTGGTAAAATTTAACCTGGTCTAATATGACACTTACCTAAGGGCCCAAAGGCGGAGGTATGAGGCTGTGTTGGAGACTGCACCTAGGACAAACTCAATAGAATGTATCATCTGATGAACAAATACCTCAGCGAAATCGAAATCTTCGTGATGCTGATGCCTTGCAGAATCTGGTTCATGATCAAGATCCATTTCAGATGTCCCAAGAAAGCCATAGGTCCGGCCTTGGAATCGCTATTCAAGGACATCATACACAATGTAAATAGCTGCTTTGGATATTCTCTAAAGCATATTTCTTCTTTAATTATAGCTATCACTAAGTCTCAAGAGTCGAGACCCATGAGAAATGTAAAACGTTGTATCAAGTTAAATAGAAACAGCGCTGCAATTTCTTGAAAATGAAATATAGCTTCTACAAGCTTACTACAGATATTCCAGATGTCATTACAGGGGAAAAATGAATCAAGCGATGGATTCAGTTTCATAGTGACTTTTTTTGAACATCCAAAACTACTTTTCTCAAAGATCATCCATAATGGAAGCAGGAAGCATAGACACTAAAATGCTACCTCTGTGTGTTGTTTCTTCAAGATAAATGGTTTTGGGAAAAGCATCCAAGGAACTGCCACAACAGCTAGAATCAATAACAACATCTGCATACAGGATCAAGCAAACTTAAATGTGTAGAACACACAAAAACATGGCCATCTTTCTGTAAAGAAGATGAACACAATGAGCGACCTGCAATTCTTTCTGGCCCCAAAACAATTGATTCTCTCCAAGATTTCCAAATGGATCAAGGAACATATAAATCATTACGTGATACAAATCAGCTTGAGATCCTGTGCACCATTTGATGACAATAAGAAGTGCAAGATAACCGAAGAGACTATTAAGAAATATTATTTGCGGAATAAACTGATACCTGAAAAAGTGAGTAAAGGAATTAGTATTTCATAACCTTGGTTGAAAAAATATATTCAAGCACAATTATGACATACTGTATATCAAGGGGGTTTCCATGAAACTTGGCGTCAAAGTAGCTCAATATGATTCCTAAGTTCATCTGAGATACACCTAGCAATATAGACATCTTCATTTTGAGTGAGTTCAAAAAAGGCAATTCAGAGCGACTTCCACGCCACTTAGGATCCACCCCAAATGGGTATGGATCACGGAACTTAATAAGACCAGCAGTATGGGCATCACTGCAACAAAAGTTTGAACAAAAGAAAGAAAAAAAGGAAAGCTATCAGACAGGAATATCTCTTAACTGTAAAAGGCACAACTCAAATACCAAGTTCAGAAAAAAAGTCCAAACAGAATAATTTATTTCTCACCTGATATCATAAATACAAATGGCTTAGCTAATTGAAATGAGCATATAAGAAAGATCCTTAAGAAGCAGCAACTAAAATATGCAATGAATGGCACACTATTTTTTTAAATAACAAATTAAAAACCTGGAGAAATTGAAGAAATTTTTTTTTTCAAAGTGGTAAAATCTAAGCGTTAGAGAAAAAAGTACAATATCTATGAACCATACATAATCTATAGCATCAGAGTTACTGTGCTACAAGGGGTTTTAAAATTTGTGCTGAGAATGTATCATGTCAATGCATTTGGCAAATAAATGCATTAATTAACACAAGTTTGACCATTATTATGGTTTGTGGAAGTTTTTACTAGCAATATCAACTGAAGTACAAACGTATTTAACAATGGATATGGTACCCACGTTGCACCACACGGAAAAGTAGGAATAAGTGATAATCCAGCAAACAGTCACGGCATCTTATACAATTTTTTTTAATGATGTAATAATTTTAAAATCTAATAATGCACTAAAGGAGAGCATAGTGGTTCAACTATGCCGTTGAATTCAAGGAGTATGTTCTGAATTCTCATTCACGCTCAATATCTTGATCAGAAGGTAATTATCAGTGCATATGGTTCGAGGCATATTTCAGCTCTAACATTGATGTATCAATGGTTTTTTTTCATAAAAACGGAGAGGAGAGGAGCTCCAATGAGTTACCGATTGGAACCGAAAACTAGCATATGCAAAGGTACCTGTACACACTGTGGACCAAACAAAATTGCCTGCATGCACTGCATATCTTGTAACATCTCAGTGACTACTTTCATGCTAGGACAAAGAATAGCATCAAAGATGAATAGCATTCAGGAATGGAGGTGCAGATACGACAAACATCAGAGTAGCAAGATTGGCTGCAACTGCAATTTATTTTGGCTTTTGAGGAATCCAGCTGTCGTGGACTAGGTCACCATCAATCAGGTCATTCAGGTGGCAAAGATATTCTGTTAATTAAGGGGGAAGGCCCAAGAAATGCCTTTTTTATAAAAGACAAACCAAAGACTCTATTTTTAGAACTTCCTATCAAACAATGTTGACCAAAACATTGTTGTACATCATGTAGAATGCCTTGGTTAAACCATTGTTTTGCAGATATTTAGGTATTTTATGCTATTGGGGCCTTACCATGGAGTATTTGGAAGTAGGAGCCTCAATGCGTTCAAACAGAAAGGGGCCTTAACTGTGCATCAGTGCAATAAAGGTCTGAAATATGACCCACATAGACGATAAAGATATGATGTTGGAACTGCAGAGTTTCAAATCAGACTCACACAGACCATAAAGATATAATGTTGGGACTGCAGAGTTTCAAATCCTAACACATTAAAAGTAGACTTGCAGAGGGCCTCATAGGATTCGATGAAGAAGATTTTCTTACGGTTATATCACAAAATATAAGATTCTGATTTGGGGAGTGTAAAACAAAGTAGCATGATAATTACTATCTCTCATTGTGTTGCTTTATGTTATCTTGTTATATGTCTTATCCTTCCTGTACAATAATAAAGACAACCTACCCATGCTGAAAAGTCAGTAGGGGAAAAGAGACAATAAGTCAATGCAAATATAAAGCAAACACTTCAAAAATTTTAACAATATGCATCCATCTTATGTTAACTACAGTGTACTAATAATGTGCGGGAAACCATAAAAATCCACTGAACCAAATGGCAATTATAGAGCTGACAACCAAGGTTATTTTGTGCTTCGTCAAATAATAGTATACACAGTGGCATGGTTTATCATTTACCTGCAATCAGTACTACGGCACTTGTATGCAGATTCGCCAAAGATATAGAAGGGAATAGAGAAGAACTCATTGTATATGAGTCCACAATATATTGAAAACAAGGCCATCAACAGTAGTACATAGCGTCCTCCAAATGCCATCTCCATAAAGCTACCGAGTTTCTGGGAAGCAGTCCATATACCCAGTCAAGAAGTTTTTTTTATCTTAGGTCATCATAACAATTATGATAGCTTTTTCTTCAAAAGTTGACCAAACTAGCCGGTCACAATATCATCAAAACATAGTTTTAACTACTTACCACGTTCATAGGTCAAGCAATATAACTAATTACAATTAGCATGAGAAGCTGAACAAATTTTTTTTGGGTAAATGCTTTTTGCTTGCTAAGGGAGCGCAAGAATCTAAAATATTCCAGATTCAGAATTTTTACTATGATGAATGTCACAATAGAATTAATGTGCTACCTGATCATTCTCATATAATGCAAACTCCTAGTATTACAATTAATTAGCTCAAACATCCAGAACGAGGGATGCCCACCAATGAGGTCTTCTAAAAGTCCAAAAGAGATATCAAGGAACAGTAGGATTAAAATATGAGCTATATTAAGGCAGAGGCCTTAATGCACAAACCTTGGGATGTCAAGGATAAAGATTTGTGCTAGTGTAACATTCACCCTATGGGATGTCCAGGATGAAGAGTGTGTGGAGGACCTAATTTATAATAAAACAGGGCTTAGTTGCAAATACACAAAACTTGTGGTGTAAATGTAAAATGATTATGGCACTTGCATGGGAGCCAAATTTTTTTTTAAAAAAGTCCATAAAAATGGAGCTTAACTTATATCACAATGATTGATAAATCAATAAACTATATACAACTTTGAAACATATTTTCTTTCCTAGCTGATGGTTGGTAAATGCTATGATGTGTGACACCTAAACTGTTCCATACAGTCCTTTGAATCAGCTGTCAATTCACTACTCAGTAACCTAGAAATGTGTATTTCTTTTTTATTTTTGAGATAGGAGTTGGAAGCTAGTTGGAAGTTTGCAGTTCTTAGGGAGAGAAAACTTTGCATTTTTACCCAACGAAACCATCAGCCATCTACTTAGGTTTCCTAGTTCTTGAAAGGCCAGAAACCACAAAAAAAAAACTGAACGATTTCCTTTTATAGTGGTTCTTGAAGAGAGATTGAAGTCAAAATGACAGGATAGGGATAGACCAGAGAGATGAATGAATAGAAAAAAAGTAACTGACATGGCAACTCAAAAGCAAGGCTCAGTCATAATAGTGTTAATTGAATGTTGAATGAATTGACAGTATACTAAAGCTCTGTATGCAAATGGACCAAAAAATATTTAAGAATATTGAATGTTAGAGAAGGTGTGGACAGTAGAAGAATGAAAAATAAGACCTACACATCATAGGCCAAATATTAAGTACTCACAATTTATCGTTATTGTTGCACATTAAACATCAGCAATACATAGAATAATGAGATTGTACACCGGATTAAGCTCAACAATGGGAAGACTACAAGAAAGGATCCATCAGGAGCAAAGTACATAGTGCAAACCATTTCTACCGATACTTAGAAATTGCAATAATTTCTCAAAATTCCTAGTGAACGTTGGCGCATAATCTGATTTCAGATTTCTTAAACACAGGACAACTGACCAATTCATTGCCTAACTGTAACAGACCATCCTAATAGGCCTCTAAGCAAGTACATCATAGTTCGTACAGCTGAAATGTCCATCCATCCATTTATAAATTTGACAAATCATAGCATCTAATAATATCAAAGAATTTCAAGTTTAGTATGGTTCTCATTAGGCTACATAGGATCAGACTTGAAATGTTCATCCATCCATTTATAGATCTGACAATTTATGGCATTTTATAATATGAAATATCCAAGAATTGCAGATTTAGCATGGTTTTCATGCGTGCTACGGACTCAAACATGTAGGCAGGAATTCCTACTTTATTAGGGATATGAGAAATATCCTAGTAAGAGTGAGATGCATTACAAAAGGATTCAATACAAAATAATCCACACGGTAAATACCATGTTGGCTTAAGTGGCATTTAACTCAGAAACTCTTGACAAATCTGTAGTCGTAATTTCCAAAGGCATCCTCGAAAAGTTGAAGAGAAGCACCTGAGATCCTAGCTTTTTCTCACGAAGGATAAGAACCAGTGATCCAAACAGCAAGCATAAACCATGGCCCCAGTCACCAAACATCACAGCAAATAAAAATGGAAAGGTAATGACCGAGTAAACAGCAGGATTTGCTTCTTGAAATCTGGCAACACTGCACACGAACAAGAAACATTATTATAAATGTGTAATTACTGAAACGTGATTCCAAAAACTTGTTAAGAATCAGTCTTCAATTACTAGTTAATTCTGGCAAAGTTTCTTCACAGAAGACCAAATAGTCAATTATTTTCAAGCTTGTTGCCTTTTCATTGCCTGAGAAAGATAGACTTCTAAATAATTCAAGAATCTACTGAAAACAATCTTCCATGATTTTTGGGCATCTAAAAAATTATAGAATCCATTCAAAACAATCTTCCATGATATTTGTTATTAGCTGATGGCACTATTTTGATCAACGAAGTGACTTGAAATATACTATTAGATATTGAGAACCTTCAACAACTGGAACGTTAAAAAAAATATTAGTCAAATAACTTGTTGCAGCCACACAAAGAACATTAGCATCCTATTCAAATAGTTGTACTAATTGAGATTTTATATGGGCAAACTAAAGGATAAACAATGACGAAGATGCTGTAATTCAAAAAGTTTTTTCTAGAGAAAAAAATACAAAAAGCCAGATTAAGAAAATACAAGTGAAGGGAAAAGGAAAGATAAATGATATGAGGTTGAAAGCAAATAACATCGTCACTAGCTCAAATTCATGCGATCATCTTCCATTCAACATGATTGTAATTTATCCATATTCCATATCAATTTAATTACCAAAAGAAAAATGAGCAATTAATAGATTTCCAAGGACCAACCCATATGCATCCACAATTTCCTGAAATGCATTTGTGAACCGATTTGTTCTGAAGTATGTTGGGGGAGACTCAGAAGAATCCATGTCATGAAATATTATTCCCACTTGAGAATTACTATGTATTGTTGCATGATGCAAAGCCTCCTTGATCTGTGGCACCAAAAGATCAATTAAAATTATTATAAATAATCACTATATTAACTACAGTACAGTGATATAAACACTTTTAAATTCTATAATTTCAACTAAGAAAGTAATACAATTAATTTATCACCTGTGGTTTAGCAAATGTTGGACACCATCCTTCTCCAACAAGGCACTTTTTTGTGACATCAAAGTTAAGCATATTCAGAGTATCATATACAGCTTTTTCTTTTTTTACCTAAAAATAGAATGAAATCAGTAGTGCACACCTTATTCACAATAAATTGGTATGCAAACATGTATTGCTGGAAAGATATTTCACCAATATGACAAATCATGTTCAAATCAAACTAATAGAAGAGGAAGCAGATGGTAACTAGTTATACCATGATAGTCCAGTTCCACAGTTGAGAACCAATTGAAGCCAAGGCCTTATTTCTATGACATGTTCCAGCATCTAGAGTTGCTTCTAATTCAGAGAGGCGCAATGAAACCTAGATGAGGATAAAGTAAAACAATATTAGTTTTATGAACAAGAGAAATGGACTCCCCTGCTTCAGCCACAAACATAGTGAGAAGTTCATAAAATGCCAAACTGCTAAATGACTTCCCTGATGATACAAAATATTCTATAATATAGCAAAAATGGATGTGGTAAGAAGTGTGATTGGCGTCTATTATAAGACTACCAAGCAACTGGAAAAGCTAAGCTTTTGAGAGCAATCACATAAGTGCAAGGGCAGAATACGGATACAATTAATTCAATTAAAAACGTCAATAAGAGAATTTACAACAATACAAGACATTATTCTCCATTAATTTAAACTCTTTCATAGATATATAAATATTAAATAAAAAGATTATATAACATTTGACTCTACAAAATATTCAACCACGATAATGTTAGTTTAAGAGAATGAGAAGATGAATGGCTTAAAAATTACCAGCATCTCAGAAGATTAAAAAGTATCAGACAGATAATGCAAAACCTACATTTTCTTCAAGGAGAAGAGCCAAAGGAGAAATATCATTTCAAGAGGATTGATATGCCCTGGTAGCGTGAACAGCGGAAGATAACTCATAAATATTATATAACTTCCTGATAAACTTCAGAATAAAATTTTAAACTACAAAACAGGTAATTACTGAATGTGAAAATTCTATATATTTCAGACTTGTCATCCTTGCCATAATTGTTACACGTAATGAAGTCTAAATGGTCAGTTAAGACAAATGACATCACATGATGAACTGAGTACGAAACAGAATACCTCATGAGTCAGTTGCCTCTGTTTGTTGTTCTCTTCGGGTACAGGATAGCAATTTGCACCAAAAGCTTGACAAATTCTCAGTATTTTGCTCCTAGCCTGATCTCCAGAGAAGAAAACTACAAATACAGTCTTGTGTACCTACGCAATACAAGCACAAAGATACTGAACATCATTAAAAAAAAGTACCAAGGTGTAACATAAAGCACAGCTGAAAAAAAAAAAGCCTAAGGAAAAGAAAACTGAGCTTAAGGTATTATTAGACTATTAGTTTTATTTGTCAGAAACATTTACTATGTTCCAAAATCCTTAAGAAAATAAATCGCATCAAGTATCAACCAAAGAATATGAAACATTAGAAAGGAATGCGTGGGAAGGTTACTTTTACCATTTCACCAGACACTGGATCCATGACCTGCTCCCCTGCAGGTGCCTGATTGAAGAACATATTACCCCGGGTGGCGCGGAACAGCATCCTCTCAAATGTTAGCTCTTTTGACTTACATATAATTCCACTGATGAATCTCAAGCCAGCTTTATTTGAAGGCTCAGGCTGCATAGACTTTTAATGATATTCTCATTTCAGTAACCAAATGACTAAATGGCATTAGTTACTACAGTTAGCAAAGGAGAAGCAAAAAACCTGCTCAAGCAAAGATAATCTGTCCTCATTTTTTATAGAGTATATATTTTCGACTAACTCAGTCTCTGCCATGACTAGATGATTTTGAGCTGAGCCAAGAAATCTACCTGCCTGGAATAGAACATGATAAGTGCAAATCCACTGAAGCATGGAAAATGCCTCAAAAAATACATTTCCACGATATCAATAAATACAAGAAACACTATCAGAGGAATTCCCTTTATGTTGAAAGAGCCCACAGACAATCTGTTATTCTTTTTTTATTATTGAAGAGTTTTTCACATGATCATAAAGAAAATCAACAAATGTGATTTCCCTGTTTGTACTGGAACACTTTAAACTTCAATAACCTGTATCACTAAACCTAAAGCTTTTAGTAATTGGTTAATTGTATAACCATAAGAGATTCCACATGAATTAACTTTAACCTAGTTTGATATGGGAGTTCTTTTTTATCATACAAGCAATCTAATAGCAAATATGCTCAAAACTTGTTTTGTTATGATTCATAGGCTTTGATTGGATCTAGGATCTATTGGATTGCAAAAACTAGTGTGACAAGCAGGAATAACTTTTCTGTTTCAACAATATGAAAATTCACCATATGTTTGGTATATCATGACAGAAATAATACCCACATAAAATTTGTGAGAGTTTAATTGGCTTATGAGAAATATGATCAATTTTGATGGTTGATTTACAATATTAACGAAAATGTATTCAACAAAATATTGAATAATACATTGTTTTATATTTAATGTTAGATGATGGCACACTTGATTTAAAATACATAATTATACACTGTTATTTCTATAAATTGAAGTACTTATTTAGGGTTATGGGCATTAATATGTAATTAAAATAAATAAAAACTATTTATTTATTTTTGTTATACTATGGATTGAAGTGGTGGATTCTTAGGAAGCAGCACGTACAAAAAGTTAATATAGAAGAGCTGTGATTATTTAGCTGCATCTGTGAATTTATTAGAAAGGATAAAATAAAGATATTAATATTTGAGAGCAACTAGATGTAACTCCAGTAGATTGATAAAGCAAAGAACATAATTTGAGATGGCATAGATATATTCAAAGACATCTAATACATATATAGAAAAAAGAGTTGAATCTAATGGAATGGAAGATGTACAGAAGAAGTCAAAGAAAATGGTAGGCAATGTAACAAAAATTAAAATAATTTAAGTAATTCAGATATTTCTAGTACAAGTCGATGCTAGCCTGACCATGTAGACCTATTTTTGTATGAATTTACATTTTATACATTCATATAAACATGGCTTAAAACAGAGTGATGATGGGAATTGAGATAATGGTCAATTGGTCATACTATTAGTCAAAATTTCTATATCATAATACATGTTTCATGTAATCAAGTTAGGGATAAATACAGAATCTATTTCTGAATTAGTCTTATAATTCTCTTTAGATTTTTCCATGCATGTATGTTAGGCATAATGCTACAATTACATTTTTCTTTTTTGAATTTCATACCAAATGTGTACTGTCTAAATCAGGAACAGTGATGCCCATATCGAGCAGTACAGGCAAAAATATCAAGCCTTCTTAGTAATATGTTTTTTTGCAGATGTTTATAGTTCTGTCATGGTTGAAAATGTGAAGAGTGGAAGATATAAATACAAAATAAATTCTTCTTATGCTAGGTTACCATGGAGATTTTAGCCACTCAAACACATGGATAAAAGCATCCAAAGAAGCATATTGTGCAGAACCAGCAAAACTAGACGTCAATATAATGACCAAATAACCTATAGGCTATGGAGGAAAAAAATCAATATGCATACTTGAATCTTCACAGATGAAATTAGATGTTACCGACAAATTTCCAGCACAAAAGAACATTTAGGACTTTGCAAAGTGGGTTAAGAAAGAAAATAGATAAAACCCTGACAAATTTCAAGCACAAAAGAACAGTTAGGACTTTGCAAACTGGGTTAAGAAAGAAATAGACAAACCCACAGTGGCACAGTTTCAGTTTCATGAAACATCAGAATAAATTAAGATAATCTTTCACCAAAACACACTATAGTAACTAGAAAAATACCTTTAACAACACCAACTTAAATTCAAGGAGCTCACTATATGTTTGTTGCAACTTCTCACTGTTTCTGTTCATTTCTAGAAGTTCACCCTCATGTTCACTCAATCTTATCTAAAGTAATAGAATATTGATGGTGTTAGTAAAATTATGATTGTGACCAAAAAGATGATAAGACAATAAGTTTACTGAGCAAAGCAACTTACCTCTAGTTGTTCCAAGTCAATCACTTCTTCTGAATCAGGATTTGGAAAAGTTGTAACACCAGCCTTGCTTATCTGATCAGCAAAAAACCTTAGTTTTCTTGACATCTCGCTGCACCTCTTTACCTTTCAGAGTAGAAAAAAAATAATGTCAGATAATATAATAATTAATCCAGATGCACAACCTGTTATAGACTAAAGTAGTAAGCAACTGAAGCAAAAGAAGCCAACAACAATAATAAGATGGTAGAACAGAGAAAACAAGCATCAGATATTACTGTACAAAAAACTTAGCCATCTTTCCTATGGTAGAACTGACAGAAGGAAATGAGCCCATTGATTCTGTCCAAGGAAACAGAAGGACAAAAGGAAGCAACTATGTTTCCTGGCAAATAAACATATCACTTCCACCCGAATGGGGCAGAAGCAATATTATGTCCAATTTTCACCAAAAAATATGGCCAAATATCATTATTGTTTTTTTATGAAATCTATTAAAGTAATCAAAAAAATTTATTTTAATCAATTTTCTAAATCTAAACTTTCCCGCTCCCTTTCCTTCCAAAGAATTACAAACTAGTGAAAAATCTTTCCCTATCCATTGCCTCTAAATTTTTCCATTCAACTCTTTTCAAACCCTAGCAATCTCCCTTAGATTGTGATTTCAATATAATCATTTGGCTGATATCATTTAAGTTTGAGTTTTCCAGCATACCATTCTATTAAAAAAGATGAAACGAAATACAAGCTTCTAAACATTTAAGTTTGGGTTTTCCAGCATACCATTCTATTAAAAAAGATGAAATGAAATACAAGCTTCTAAACATTGTTTTAAAAGGCAGCCGCCTGAGCAGTTTCAGCAAAGTGCCACTTCATTTAGTTGCTAGGTGATCCGCAATCCTTTGGAAAAGCAGCCCAAGCAGGCCACCCAGGCAAACTTCCTAAGTGGTTGGGCAAGCCACTCGATTCCCTTTATTTGCCTGAGTCTCTCATTTCATGCACCTTTATCCCCTTTTCTATGTAGGGGGCTGGTATTGATGTTCATCCATTTTCCAACCATCATTCATCAATTATCTTCCCTAGGTGTGTTCTCGATCTTTTCTTGTCTATTTTTTTTAATCATTGTTAAGGTTTTTAACATTTAATCCCAGCACACATTTTTTTTTGAGATTTGTGATTCTTGGCTTCAATATGAAACATAAAATATTTCAATTTTACTATGTGTTAGTGTTTACTTATGAACTATGATTTATTTATTTATAATTATATTAAATAATAATACAATTGGTATACTTACCCATCAATATTAGTTATTATTAATGTAATACATTTATTTTCCTATTTTTAATATCCATCATCTAGACCCCCACATATCGCCTAGGCACTAAGCAGTCAAAACCATATATATACCCTACATGATATTGAAGGCAATCAATTATTTTGCAAATTGCAATTGCATTATTAAAGCATTGTATAAATTATGAAGTTCTAATAGATGCGAATTGTGAACTATCTAATAGATGCAAAGCTTGTACTATGTGAAATTGGCAACATGATGTCTCATTGAGTATCAAAGTTGACTGGGACACAATGAAGCAGGCAGCAGTTATTAAGGTGACCTGATTCAATGGATTGAATATTAGTAACGACTAGAAGGGTGTTTACCATGTGTAATTGTCATGGAACTATATCTTCCAATTTTAATACGATAGTTTAGTTCCCTTCAAATGTTGTTACCTGGGCAATGAATAGTGTTATCAAAATTTAGTCCATAAAATGCGACACTAGTTTATCATTACTTTATGTTTAAGTGTTGCCCCTCCAAACATGAGTTTACCATGTGTAATTGTCATAAAATCTTTCTACAGTTCACCATTTCTGATCCTATTCTAAGTCAGTCCAATTGTTCATCTGTGCCAGTATGCCAAAAATGCTGCATGCTTGTGTCCTGACTCATCATAATGGATGGAGGCAATAGGTCTCCCAGTATTGACTTAGAATCCTACTTACTACTAACTAAACCAAATTAATAGTCCAGAACCATAGGTAAGTAATCTGGCCAACAGCAGCATAACATTACATTTATTATAATATTTCAAACATAACATGATAGAAAATTGATTATATTCTTTCACCATAACCTGATATAAATGAGAACCTTAAGAAGTATCACAACCAAAGGTTCTAATTATCCAATGCAAGATGATTGTACCAAACACCGTGTTTTTCATGCTTTTATTTAGTCTGATATCACTTGCAAGTCACTAACAGTTCAGTTCAACTCCTATGAAATCCAGGGTTACCAGTTAGAACAAAAGAAACCTAAAAAGGTTATTTGAGTATATACCTGATTAACAAATGTTCTCTGAAAAGGACTCTTGTCGCCATTCAACTGCATGTGCAAGAGAGAAATGTTAGTTGATTTGCACAAATGGAGATTTCAACATTCAGGACTATCTATTAGCAAGATAATATGAGAAATCGACAAGGCATCAAAAAGGTCATTGGGTACATAACTTATATAAGGTTGTATGCAATGCTAAGGCAATCAAGTTGAACAAGTGGGATAGGTATAAATTATAAAGTCATGTAGAATTACATTAAGCAGCATTTGCAATGCCAAATGTCACACAATTACATATTTTGGTGTACAACTGTCAGCACAACATGGTGTGAAAAAGGAAAAATTACACCCTTTAGTAATAAGTGCCAACCATCACAGAAAGAAAGAATGCGAGTACCCTAAAATGTCATTGATTGTAAAATTGAACAAATCAAGTCGAGGAGTTAGGTCGAGAATGAATTGTCAAAACATCACCTTTCACGATTTTGAAATGCAAGGAAGATTAAGCTCGATATCAATCTCTCATATATGAATCATTAGAGTTTGAAACTCAAAATTTCTTACTAACTCTGGATTTATTTTTAAATATTTCAAAATGGACATAAACATTTTTAAAATGTTATTTATTTATTAATGTAATTGGTGGTTCAATAGTTATTTGTTTGATACATAACTAAGATTGATCCTACTAGTGAGCCACGGATCACCAAGACTCAGTTAAGGAATCTGAGTGATTGTGCTAAGTCTTAGACTTAGTGCACAATTTTGATTGGTTGTTCTTGGCCATAATACTTGGAGAACAGACCTTATTGGTCATGTCCAGCCTTGCTTGTCCCGAGCAGCAGTATTTTTCTTCTATTCAAGAGAGGCGGACCAGTCTGCCAAGTTCACTGTCATTTTCTTATACTTGCTTGTATTTTTTCCACAGCATAAAAGTCTTAGGAGAGGTAAGGGATCAATCCCAAATGTAGCTTGGGAGAGATGGATCAATTCCAGACACTGGAGGGCATTTATACAACCGGCATCAATCACCTTTATATTCTTATAATGGACTAAACCCTCCTTGCCTATGTTAAACTACGTTGAAGATCTAGCTCAGTTTCAATTTATCATTTTAAAAAATGTGCATGACTATGAGAAGAAATCAGGGTTGACCATCAACTCACAAACAAATAAATGTTCGTGGGCATAAATGTCAAATAACTACATGTTTATGCAAACGGATGTGACAGTAATGTTATCTAATTAGGTTGATAAGAAAATAAGTTATTATCATACGAAAGTATAGCGTGTCATATTATATATTATCGCAGATCTGCAATGACAGCAGGAGAGGGCGTTATTATATTACCAATCACTTGACGATCTTAAAAGAAGAATTAGAAAAACCATATGCCCATGAGTCTTCCACATTCTTAAGAAGATAAAACCACCAGAAGTCGTAAAAGTAAAAGAAGAGTCAAAAGAAAGCAAATGCTCCATAAGTCAACTGCATCAAAATTTTAGAACACACAAAATCCGTGACCCAAAACTAATCACATTAATCATATTGAACAATCTCCGATATTGTCGTTTGCAATCTGACAAACAATGATTCGTCGAGATATAATTGCGAGAATTTTACAAGGACGAGTTAGTTTTATGGAGAATTTGTGGCAGAAATACATTATATTCAGTACCAACCACATCAGTACAAGGAATGAAAATCAATTCCAAACGAAAAGTTCAATCAAGACAGATAGGATATTAGGATAAGGCAAACATGTCCAGCTGGATTCAGGGATGAACAGGGCAGATCCGGAGGTTTAGGGCTACTCACGTCTTTGAATTGGAGGAGTCCGAGCTCACCGAGGTAGGAGACGGCGTGGTGAGCGGATTCGACCGGCATGATGAGCTGCACGAGGCTCATGTTTTCGGATCGAAAGTGATCCATCGGCGGCAAATCGTTGAAGAATTTCATCGCAGCTCGAACCGATCGAATCTAACAACAACGAAGACGAACGCAGAGATCAAGAAAGGGCGCATCAGATCTGGGACGACGGGTTCCGCTTCCGCGCTCGCATTCTGCGATTCGCAACCTTCATTTGTCGCGGAAGTTTCCGAGCGCCTTCGAAGGTCAGGGAAAGAGAGCAGGGCGGTTCTGAGTGGGCGAAAAAGAAATGCGTCCGAATCCAAGAAGGCCCTTTAACATTAGAGAAATGTCGAACACATCCTCCAAAATGGAGGGTGAAATAGGATATCCGAACTTTTAGGGTCGTATGGACCACCAGGAAACCCGATAGCCCGAGTCCGTTAAGTAAATATGGTGGCCGTCAAATGCGTGATCAGGATAATTCTCCTTTTACCTTTTTTGGGTTTACGTAGATTAATTTTATTATAGGTTTTGTTTGATGAAAAATATTTTACTGTATTTCGAAATCGATTTGGTTAAAATAAAAAAAACTCTTTCATTTTTATTATCTGTGGACGCTGAAAAAATATATATATAAAGAATTATTTTTCCTAAATATCTTTCTAAATTGTTAGCGCTTATAGAAGTTTTCATCAAATTATTATAACATTATTTTGAGCAATTTTAATTAGAGTAATTTCAACTAGTATTAAGTAAATTTTAATTAGTATTAGAATAAAATAAATTAAATTACCAATATTGAGCTCGACTAATTAAGATTTTTTTAATTAGTATTAGAATAGCATGTGGCACCCCCTCAATGAGGATAGGAGGAAGAGAACATCATGGGTCCCACCTCTTTACGTGGAGGGAATAGTAAAAAAAATCTATTATATCTTTGAGTTTTTTCTTTTTTTTCTTTTAAATTTTAGTCATTGAAGCTAATTTAAGTGTTGGAGTGATTATATCAAGATTTGTCTTGATCCTCTCTAAGTCTTATCGAAGATCCACAAATTTAATTGTCGAACTTGTTCATCAATGAAAGATCTTTGATCCCCTCTTCAACCTTTTTATGGTGATTTCCTCTTTCTTATTCTCGGATTAGATCATCATATAAATTTAAAAACTATCATATGATTATTTTATATTTAAATTTTAAATGTGAGGATCAAACATAAAAAAATACGATGATATAAGAGTTTCTGATCAAAATTGCTAAATCAATATTTTTACTCAAAATTTGATTTGAATATATAATGTAATATTATAATCAAAAGTGTCAGATCCATTTTAAATTTAAACTATTATATATGATTATTTTTAAATAATTCGATCATTTTAAAATATGAATGAATTTCGATGAACTATTAAGTACATTAATATATTTTAATTTAAAATTTATGATAATATGACAGGATAAATTGACGCGTGACTATTTATTATCATTTGATTTCAAAGTAATAATCTCATGTAATACCTCTAAATATTTACATTTAAAATTTAAGCAAAAGATATTTTATGTTTTTATAATTGTAGTATGTTAAAAAAATTATAATAAAATTTATATTGCTTTATTCTTATTTTAATAATATACTTTAAATATATATATATTTAATTTATAATACATATAATTAAAATTACTTATATGAGTGTATTTAGAATTGTAGGGACGGAATTAAAAATTTTATATGAAAGGGTGAAAGATATATATTTATGAATGTGTTGTTTCTCATTCCTCTTCTTCATATTTTTATATTTATACATCTTTTATAATTAAAAAATTAAAAAGATAAAGTGCACAGTTGACTAATTGATTAGTCAATATAATTTTTTTAATAGGTAAATTTAGAGTCAGAAGATAAAATTTTAAGAAATGATACTTACCATGAAATGGTAGCATGAATTGTAACATGACACTCACAATTGCATGCAGTAGGTCCCACTGTATGCTAATGGGACCCACTACTAATGTGAGTGTCATGCTACGATTTCATGCTATGATTTCATGTTGTGTATGATTGAAATAAAAATTATACTGTGCTAAATATTTATAATTATAAATGGCGTGTTAAATTTGAAATAATATTTCAAAAGTTGAGCCTAATTGGTTAATTAATTAATTTTAAAATTTACACTAAAAGAGGATACGGTACTTATGTTTCCAGTATGTTGGTTCACTGACAGGTCCCAAGTTCAGCAAAGGTTATACCACCCACCAACCAAATCATGACACCAGCCCACCGTAGCGGTGAGAGTTGCCTATAATCACCCGGAAGGCTGGAACTCCTCCCGCCTCGACGGCAGGAGGAGCCTCCCACCCGTTTGCCCGTTCCAGACGCCAAACACGGGCGGTTACCCGATCCGACGACGTCACGATATCGAGAGAGATGACGAAAGGAGAAGAAACGATCGCTCGATCGATGGAGGCAACAACGGAGTGGCATTGGCCTCATCCTCTACACGGGCACCGCAAGCGACGGTGACAGCTCAAAAGTGGGGAGAGCCGAGAACCAAGGCAGGCTGGTAGAGGCGGGACCCTACCCTTCCCGCCAAGGTGGGCCCCGGCGGACAG
>JBBMKF010000117.1:5327245-5344049 GCA_037834155.1 Curcuma caesia | reverse complement strand
GTAAACAGAGCGCGCAGGATATCATTCCTGTATATATATATAACTTATTAAAATTAGTAACTCTCTAATTTATTACTCACTATTCAATAGAAGAATTAGTAAGGCAGAGACATGCATATTATATTCTAGATCATATAAGATTACTAATTATATTAAAAAAATATTTTAAAAATCTCTATACTTAGTTTTTCAAACTAATATTTCTTTGTTTTGAATAACTTTGTAAGATTTATTTTCTTCCTTACACCTTAAACACTTAAAATTAAATAAATATTCCAGCTCGTAATCTAAATTTATTGTTTAATTATCTGGATATGTATTAATATGGTGTGGTATTGCGTTCCATTGTTTAGGTCTTCTCAATTGCCAAATCATCCAAATTAAACTAGCTAGTAAAGTAAATAAAATAATATTTTGAAATTAATTAATCGATTTTCTAACAAATTAAGTTTTGTTTAAGTCTTGTCGATTGTCAAATCCATCCAAACCAATGAAGTAAATAAAATATAATTTGGAATCAAATAGTCAAATCATTGCTAACCTTACGAGCAGGTGCACAATAGATACAACATTTATTGCTCTTAAAAAATATATATTAGTACATCTCTAACGCATCGTGTTAGATAAAAAATTTAAAGGTTCTAATTTAAGTTATGTCCTTGCAAATAGATTATTAGAGTAAGCCAAGGAAATGTATATTATATTCTAAATTATAGTTTATATCGTGATGTAATCATACAAGATAATAAGAATATTTAATTACATGAAAATTATTTCTAAAAGAATTCTGTTCTTACTTTTTCAAACTAACATTTCTTTGTTTTGAATAATTTTCTAAATAAATATTTTTGCTCGTAATTTAAATTTATTGTTTATCTTAATAATAAATAATGAATTTATTTTAATGATCAATAAAAATAATTTATGAGAGAATGAAGCGCGCACACAAGGAACACTCTTGCGTTAAATAAAATACATCGATTTTAGATTTTTTTTTTTTTGTTGTTGTTTCCTTTTTTCCTAGGGCAGGAGTCGACACGTTGCAATTTGTCTCGTAATTTGCAGGCACCCAATTAATAAATAAATAGGGTTTTGTTGGAAGACGACGACTATTCTCCCAACTCTTCGATCGTCCATTTGGTTTTTCACTCCACCTTTTTCTTTTTCTTGTTTCCTTTTTTCCTTTTTTTTTTCTTTTTTCCTTTTCCTTTTCCTTTTCCTTCTCACTTCTCCTCGCTACAGTGCTCACTGTTCCACCGCTCCTCCTCCGCGTGAACCTTACTCTCCCACCTCCCTCCATTTCTGCCTATTTACATTCTCTCCTCCTCCTTTTAAATTCCCTAATTGGTTGAATTTCGAGGGGCAGGGCAGGGCAGGGCAGGGCAGGGCGGAGCAGGGCATGGAATCTGCGGCCGGCGAGGACGGGGCGACGTCGTCCGGAGGTCATCCGGCGGCGGGGCAACCGGCGCGGAGTCGGTACGAGTCGCAGAAGCGGCGGGACTGGAACACGTTCCTGACGTACCTGCGGAACCACAAGCCGCCGCTGGTGCTGGCGCAGTGCAGCGGGGCGCACGTCATCGAGTTCCTGCGGTACCTCGACCAGTTCGGGAAGACGAAGGTGCACGCCGCGGGGTGCGCCTTCTATGGCCAGCCGGCCCCTCCGGGGCCCTGCGGCTGCCCGCTCCGCCAGGCCTGGGGATCCCTCGACGCCCTCATCGGCCGGCTCCGCGCCGCCTACGAGGAGGCCGACGGCACCCCGGAGACCAATCCCTTCGCCGCCCGCGCCATCCGCATCTTCCTCCGCGATGTCCGAGAGAGTCAGGCCAAGGCCCGCGGCATCCCCTACGAGAAAAAGAAGCGCAAGCGTCACCCGCCTGCCTCCTTCCCTGCCTCTGCTTCTTCCACCGTCGGTGAGTCTTCCAATTCCGCCGCTCTCAGCGGCAGCGGCGGCTCCGGCGATGGTTCCGGTGCCGCCGCCCCACTGAGGCACTGATGAGATACTCCCCTACTACTTCTAATTAACTCCTATTTCATGACGAGGAGAGAGGTAGCAACTCTACGAACTGAAACAAATGTCATCATATTCGCTGATCATCAATTACCCAAAAGGGACAAATAAAATCCATTTGTTTTCTCAATTAGGAAATGCAATTGCAACGCAGCCGCGCGATCACAAACTAGCTCAAGAACGTACTTGATAATTAAGGAGAAAAGATCCAATATATATATTTTGGCTTGTTTGGTGGATGTTAGTTAGGGTTTTGCTCGATCGAATCAGTAGCAAGCTTAATTAAATGATGATGAAATCCATGTATCTCCTTAATTTGGTCCCCTACATATCTGCTGAAATGCAAGTTTGGTCTTCCTCAGAAACCACACGTGCGCTCATCTTCCCCTACCTTCTTCTCAGTTTCTTCTGCCGCTAAAAAGTGCAGCCTTTAATTGTAAGTCTTCCTTCTTCTTTCATGCCGCTGCTTCTTCTCTCTCTTTCCACAGTCTTCTGTTTAATTCTTTTATTATTACGACCAGCTTGTCTTCTTTGATTTTCAACAGCTAGCTAGTTAGTTTTAACGATGAAGCTCGGGCGTCTTCTGTTCATGTGGGAATGGGCCCTGTGATCAACTATAAAAAAAGCTTAAAGATCAATAATCCACAATCTCTAATTAATAAAGTTAGTCCGAAGGCTATAGTACTGCATATATCTACCACTTCCAACTAGTTCTTAAACAAACAGAAACTACTATATCAATTAGTCAAGAGTGGATCTAGTTCCAATCTTTGTGGGGTAGGAAAGATTCTGAGAGGAAATTTGTATTGTAAATCAGGAAATAGATCGATAATTATAAGCTAATTAGTACGACGTGAATGATTAAGAATATAGTAGCTAGGTATCTGGTGGTGGTATTTTGCTTTTATCTTGATCTTGATATATCTTTCTATTGCATTGGATAATGTGAGATTATTTCCTATTATGAGCTAACATTACAAGATTAAATCACTTTTAAGATGCTAAATTAGAAAAAAAGGATCATACTATACTAGTGATTTCTATATTTTTATAAGCATTTATTATTTCTTTACAATTGATCCGGTTCAAAATCAAGAGGGGATGACTTAATTAGCAAAGTAATCAAGACCGAATACTTTCAGCCGGTTGGATACTAGTCTAATCGATCTTCAAAGGAGTCGAACGTCAGTTCTTGAGTCAACGTCAGGAGTCGGGTGTCAATTCCCAAACAAAGAGATCTTCGAATAGGAGTCTGAGACTTAAAAGAAAATGTTAGGAGGATAGCAGAGTCAGAACTTGACTCGGCCACTCCGATGTATGTTCAAGTTGGATGATGTAGAGATAAAGTAACGATTCACATGGCAAACCCTTGACTCAGTCAGTAGAAGGTTTGTGTGGCATGATTAAAACTTGGTCAACATATACCCCCATGGTGTGCCAACTCCAATTGGCCATGTTGGCCACCTCAGCTAGCCACCTCAGTTGACTACCTCTTTTGAGGAGTCTTCTCAACAAGGCCTATCTCTCCTGTAGAATTTTTTCAACAAGCTAGACCTACCTCTCGAGGAGTTTTCCCAATAAAGGCTAACCTCCCGATTCCCCGAGCAATGACCTACCAACCTTTTTAGCTCAACCATCTTAGATTGGCTTTGCCAACCTCCTTAACTTAGCAACACCTGATATTTGACTCATAGACATGTAGAGCATGATGATGTGACACCCCCCACACTCGATCGTGGGACAACATGATCAACTGGACGTGGGATGACACGACCTATGCAACATGGTGATATGACATTCTCCCTCACGAACGTGGGATGACATGACTCCCATAGCATGATGATGGGGCATTCATCTTCGTGAACATGGTATGATGGGTCAATAGAACGTGAGATGACATAATCCACAGAGCATGACAATAGGACACCCCATACCCTTAAGTAATGTCCCATTGATCAAGACACGTAGCACGTGGCCGCCCCTTCTCATGCATAGACATGGCCGCCCCTTCTCATACACAGGTAAGGTGTAGAAGGAAGCCCGCACTTGCGGGTGGAGGTATGCTCATCAGTTGTACCTCAATTGTTATTCTATTTTTCTATTGTGTTTCCTTTCACTGCCTTTTGAGGCCTGACTTGAGCGTCAAAGTAATTGAACCAAAGTCTGCATTAGTCTTTATTCTAACTCTCATTAAATTTCACAATGATTCTAGAAGTCTCCTCCCTAGCATATCATTGGAAACTAGTCAACCTTGAAGACAACTCATCGATGGCTCACCCCTCCAAGTCTCAGGCAAGAACATCAGACTTTAGAGAGGTAGAGAAAATGAGTGATTAAGTATAAAGTAGTAAACAAAAATGAATTATTTGTCTGGATGCTGCTATTTGTTAACTTTAAATAAAAAGTGAAAGGATGGTCTTGGTTTTCAAAGGAGACACTTCTTCCTTTCTTTATCGAGGGGCACGTCTCTTGGGGGTTGGCTCTTCAACAACCGCATCTATTTGTGACGGATGCTTTAACAACTATCGAGTCAAATCAGAGTTATAGTTTGAGCATACCACATTTGAATATATGTGACTTGGAAGGACTTAACTTCTATGACCCGAAGTCAGTTTGATTGGAATCTAAGTCTCTAACTCAGCTTGACTTAATCCGAGTTCGTCTTGACTTTGACTCCTAACACAACTTGACTATTAACTTAACTATGCCACGTGGTACTATTGTTCCTTACCATATTATCAATAGTACTAGATTACATTCTTGTGGTGTAGGGTTGGATAGCTTTGTGATGCCCAACATATGGTGCAAGCTTAAGAGGAAAAGGGCTCGTTTAAATTTCCAAGTAATAGAAGTAATAGAAAGAGCTAAGAAGTTTTTCATCTCGTGGGACTAGATTAATTGTTTGGAGATGAATAGACGTATATATCGTGTAATGGTACTTGGAACAATATAATAGAACGTAAACGGATCATGTCACGTTGACAAGTAACATATTTAATAGACCGTATAGTCCGAGTCTGTTTCATCTAATACATGAGGCAAAAAATGTAAACCCAAATGAAAACAGAGATGGAATCCTCAAAAAATAATTTTTTGAAAAATAAAATCCCTCCTAACTTGAAAGAGACCGTTCCATCATTTACTCTCTTTAAATCGTTATGAGACAGCGTTTTCTAAATTTATCACGATGATCAATGAAAAATTTTTATGAGACCGAATTAATTATTTTTATGATTAATTATATTATAAAAATTGAATATCTAAATTATTTTTAAAAAATAATAACTTAGAAAAATTATTTAAATTATTTCATCCTCAATGAAGAACAGCAAGTACAACAATTATGTGCAACCTTCTCTCTCATAGTGACAAATAATATGATATTAGCCCAAGAATTCTACACTTGTACCATTACAACTTTTATGTCAAAACGCCTAGCAAGATAAAACTAAATGACCCTTACAAAGAGAAAACTCGCTAACATAATCATCATCTACATAATTTTTTTTTTAAAAAAATATATAACTTTAATAAATTAGTGCTCTCCTTGCAAAATTCTTTTAAATTGTATTTTGGAGAGAGAATTTATAAAAATATCCCCCATATTATTTTTAATTCTCACATTTGAATTGTACCATGTAGCATTCGCTGTCATCTCAGTCCCCGACAAGGAAATCTGCGCTTAGCGGCGAGGGGCCGCCGCCTCCTCCTCTACGTACTGTTTGCTGTGTATATATTTTGCCCGAAGAATTAAACACCAGTAGGATTGACCCAATATTTAAAACAAACAAAATCTCACTGTCGCGACTAACTTAACTGGGCCTGAAGTGTCGAGTTACCAAATCTCTAACAAACGAGAGGAAAATGATTTTTCTGAATCGCCAAAATTGTTTGCTCCTGCTTCGTAGATTATTTATTTCACCAGCATTTTTAAATTTCAGTAGATTTAGATGGGAAGTTACTCTACCGTGATTGTTGTTGCTTGCAGTGGTTTCCCAACAAACATTTCATCGAACACGCTGAGTTCAACAAACTGAGGGAAACAAATCATGAACAGAATCATACATGAGCAAACAGACAAACAAGCATGAACGTTATGTCATGCTACATATAATAACAGAACTCAACAATTACTGATGCTCGTTCAAGATTAGGACTTTAACCGTAAAACCAGATTTAAGATTGAATAATCTGGTGAAAGTGGGCCTCTCTTCGAACAGGAAAAGGCAAAGAGCAAGCAAATAAAAATAAGAACATAATTCAGCATGCTTCCATGATCGGAAGAAAACAGAAGCCAGTCCAGAAAAATTGATGAGCTAAAGACATCGCCAAGAGGTCGGTCGGTCAGTGACGAGAAAACCTCAAACACAATGAAAGAACAGGGAACCCGAAAGTTGTGTTCATCAATCAATGGCATCTCAAGTCACAACCAGCAGCATAGAACAACGTTTAAGAGAAATAAAACATATCAATAGATCAAAATCCTAGTGGTATATTAGTTCAATTGGAAGCACAGAACGTTACCTCTCTGACCCTCTTGGTTGGTAAGAATTCTCTAATTCAAAATCCATTTGTGTGTTACATTCCTGACCAAGGTGTTTGATCAGATTTTGGAGGTCAAACTTCGAAGGAGCAGCTCAAAACTTGGAAAAAGAGAATTTTCACAACTCTGAAATTGATCTTCCAAAGCTGGAGGCTTTTGCAACCGCAGCTGCACAGCAAGCAATAAGGAAAGATCTACAATTCAACTTTAGGATATCGTCGAACTCACTTGGTTGTAGTCGAACTCGCAGGAAGTGCTGAGGTCTCCGAGACTACAAACCTGCAACGCCATGTATTATGTATGTTTCATAAATATAACATCAACAATGGCGACAGCAGCTATCACCGCCTGCGTACGCCCTCGAACAGCTCGTTGATCCTAGCCTCGACGTCCTCTACGCTGTACTTAATGTAGCGGTCGGCCAGCTTTCCGGCTTCTGCAGTCGCGCGCAGCCGGCCGGTGAAGTTGCGGTAGGCCGGCAGGACCAACGCTGCCACAGCAAGCCTCAGCTCCGTCCGGAGTTGGTCGTGCGTCACTATCCACTCGCTTTGCACCCTCCATATATCCTCTACGTAGCTGTTGAACACGCGTAGACGCTCCCGCAACGCCTTCGCGGCCGCGGCTGAAGAGGAGGCGGCCGCAGCGCTGACGCCGTCCATCCGCAGCACCGCCACCACCTTGGTCCAGGTCGCCCGCTGGTAGTCGTGGCCCCACCGACGCACCATTCCTACTTGCCGCCGGATCCAGTCGTCGCCCAAAAGCGCCCCCAGCTCGCAGTCCCTAGCTTTCTGGGTCATGTAACGAGAGTTGTTCATCAGGAAGATGTAGCTGAGGGGTGGCTCCAGGTATACCTTCGACTTGGCCTCGAGGTTGGACTGGAGCACGTCCATGATCCACGCGACCTGAAGAGACAAGGACGACGAGGGCGTGTGGCGATCGGGCGGAACGCCAGCACCGGCAGCGTCCTCGTCCATAACTTCTTCGAGGGTCCGCCGGGAGGCGCACGCTGCTCAGAGGTAGTTCATTACGTAGCGAGTGATCGGATGTAGACCGCCCCCAGGGACGGAGGACTTGGCTGGGTCACGACGAATAAGGTTCTCGAGCTCGACGAATATTCCCCGGATCGCTGCTCCCAGCGCCCTGTGAGCAGCGGCAACCTCCGCGCGAAGAGTGACAGAGTACTGCTCGGAGAGGAGGTGGTCGAGTTCGGGGAGGAGGTCGCGGAGGGTCTCGTACATGTCCACAAGGCGGAAAATGCGCTCGGGCTCACGTGGGCCGGCCGCAACAGCATCTGCGAAGGAGAGGAGGCTGGCGGCTGCCGGGCGGCAGGCGGCCGCGAAAGCAAGGTCCGCGAAGGGAGGTAAGGAGGCAAAAACGCGATCGCAGAGGCGGCGCTCACTGGGGACGAGAATTAGGAAGGCCATTTTCGCACCCTTGACCCAGCGGGCGATATCGTCCTCAAGCTCAGGCCAGGGAGTGGCCTGAACTTCATCAGCAGGGCGGGGACGAAGGCCTAGCCGGGCGACAGACTCGTCGACGAATCCTCGGCGTGATACTCCATAGGCTTCCGCGCATTCGCGGCCGAACCCAGCGGCGACCATCCGGCGGGCGATGGCGTGGAGATCAGCAACAGAGCCCGGGGGAAGGGCATCGATGACGAGATTATAGTCGTCAACGGGGGCAGCGACGGGGATGCGGTCATCGTCCGCGTCAGCACCATCAGAGTCAGAGTCATGAGATGGTGGCGTGGAAATTACGGCACCATCTGATCGGTCAAGGATGGCGCGGAACTCTTCCTCAAGGCGGAGCATGCACCGCTGGAGCAGATCATCGGCGCGGTCAAGAAGGGGCTTATCGGCCGGGACGGCGGGAGAGTCGAGGTCGTGGATGGTAGCGAGTAGGTCATCAACCGCCTCAAGGAAAGCAGCAGCATCGGCGGCGTCAGACCAGATGAGGCCGTCGGAGGAAACGAAGCGGGAGATCTGACGGTCGAGGGTGCGAATGGTGCGCTCCAGGGAGAGGGGTCGATGGTCGTCCGCCTCTCGTCGACCTCCGGCAACCGCGGGAGCTACGGCAGCAGATGGGGGAGAATCCGCAGGAGGACGACGATGAGGGAGAGGACGGTCGGAGGAGAGCTTGTCGAGGGAGAATCGGCCGTCGAAAGAGGAAAAGACTTGGAGGATGTCATCGGCCATAGTCTCGGTCCGGCCCAGCGTCTTGGCGATGTGGCGGACGGCGGCGATCAGCTTCTCCTCGCCGTTCTCTTCCATATTCGCGTATGCTCTCAACTGTTTCTTCGTGTTTCGCGAGCTACCGGCACCGAGTCGTGATCATGGACAATTGTAAGGAGTTCGAAGTTGGAAGTCAAGGGAGTTGATTAGGGTTTGTTTGGGTGGAAACATGGAGGAGGAGGAGGAGGAGGGGGAAGTTGTTGGGTCGCATAAAGAAGAGGGAAGGACGCAGAAAGAGTACATGTCGCATTCAATTTCGTGATAACGTGACGCGCTCGGGAGACGAGAAAGCGCGACGTTACTTGGCGTGATTGGTCCCTTAAAGCAAACGGACGTTGATCAAACTTGATCCCGCACCGCACCGCACCGCACAATGATTCTGAAAAGGAAGCGGCTAAGAAGATTCCAGCGACGCGGTCTGACCGGAATGTTATGCGGGTAATTGAAGTGTTTGAGGCCGAGTTTGACATATGGATTCTCTAAGACGAAAGCTCACTGCTGAATGCGAAGGCAGCCATCAAGTAAACCACATCATACGAGAAGAATGAAAGAACTAAAAATGCTACAAAATTCTTTTTTTTTTTAACACTCTGAAGACTGAATTCCAAGTTTCCAACTATTTACAGAGTGGAATTATCAGAAGCGTAGAAGAAAGTTTTGCTGCTGGTCAAATAGCAACAGTTCTGATGAGATTTTCTACGGACGGCAGATAAGCATAAGCGCAGCTATTGAAAGCTTAAAATTTGACTAGTGAAACAGACAATAAAGCAAACAGTCAAGCTCCTTGGTGACTGGCTGAGGAATCCAGGATAGCAAAACTCACTCTCGTGGATAATTTTTATCTACCAACCTAATTCATGACTAACTAAAGCTAGAACTTCAGCAAAAACACAAAAAATGTGTGATCTTTTTTTGTTTGCACGGTCAAATGCCTTTCTAAACTGTTGGATAGTGGATTCGGTATAACAACGATTTTATGTTGATATGTATGTATCAGGTATCTCCCTGCATTTGATAGTACTGCTATCTTGTTGTTATGTCGAGAAGAGTGGGCAAATGATTGATCAGAGGTTTAATTCTTCAAGCACGCATTTCCTCTAATTGCTTCTTCCAGATTTCGCTCGATTCCAATTCAACCTAGCAAGGAAAAAATCTTAAATAATCAAGACCATATGTAGATGCAAAATGAATAAATCAACCCGTTAAAGAAGGTATTAAATAATTCTGTATCTACTTTTTATTTTATTTTATTAACTATTAGAACAACTCAACAAGACAAGGACCATCATATAAACAACTATTGGCATTTATAGCTTAAGTACAGGTTTCTTGGACAGGAGGGAAAAAGGTACCTGAAAAGGCTTGTCCATCCACTGAAACACACACCCCCGTTCTTCTACATGTTCAAGCAGAGGCCTTGGAATTAACGGTTTAAAAGAGGAGTGGAGTTTCACTTTTGTTAGACCTCCACATGCCAACAAAGCAGCTGCCAAACCACTTGGTGTTAGCCCCTTTAAATGTAAAATTGTCATGTTCTGGAGGCAGCTAACACTTGCGAGTGCTAAAAGTCCCACATTGGTTGTCGAACAGTACGACAAGTTTATCTGGCAAATGACATGCCTTGAAGAGTTAGGGCGAACTGTAGAAACCGATGGCACAAAGTTAAATAAATAAATACCTGGTGAAGATTCCGAGAAAAGCGTGCAAGAATAAGCATTGCAGCATCATTCACATGATAGCATTTCTTGATGTCAAGCTTTGTAAGTTTAGGGCAGCCCACAGCAATAGCTACAACACCTGCAGAGGAAACTTGAGGGCACCCTCGAATTTCCAGTGTGTTCAAATCTGAGCACTTTGATAAGGCTCTTAGTGAAGCATCTGTTATCCATGTACAGTATGCTAGATTGGTGCTCTGCAATTGTGGGCAGCCATGAGCTATTGCCCTAATACCTGCATCCTTTATTCCTGCAGATCTGAAGCATTAAAACTCAAATTAGTTAAATAGAATCAACATAAAGATATGCAAACCTTGGAGAACAAAGTTAATATAGATACCCGCAACAGAACTTCTGAATGGAAGTCTATATTCTTAGATATCTTTAACTGAGTTATATTTAGAGATCCCCATATGACCTTCAAACTGATTTCATTATATTGTATATCTGTCATCCCATATCTAGTACATTCTATGTTGACAACAAGATGGAAAGACAATCAACAATTACTTAATTAATTTAGTAGTAAGCGAGTTAGATCTTGAGGGCTTTCGACCAAAGGCCAGGAATTCAAATTTGTATAACGTCACTACTAGGAGGCATTTAACCTTGTCACTCCCACCACAAACAGGGATTATCTCACATCCAATATGGTGTGCGAACCAGTGATCAAAAACTAAAAAAGATGGAAAGACGGACAAAAGAACCTGACTAACCTGTACAAATCAAGCTCTTGGAGCTTTGGACAATTTTTTGCAATGTGAATAAGACCTTCATCAGTAATTTTCAAGCATATGCCAATTTTTAAGATTGACAGCTTGTGACATCCTGAGAGTGCTTTTAGTCCTGCATGTAAAACAAGAATGAGAAAATTCAACAGCGAGAACTAGCAAATTCACTTGGTTTACACAATATTAGAACCTTCATCATCCAATTCGTTATCTGTGAGATCAAGATGCTCCAGGAAGTGACAATGCTGACCAATCAGACGGAAACCCTCCTTAGATACTAGAGCGCATGATTCCATCCGAAGGGTTTTGAGGGAAGCGCATGAACTAGTAATGTTAGCAAGGGAGAGATCAGTTATGTTGCCACAGCATGTAATATCCAAATTAGTCAGCCCCTTATTTTTAATGACGATAGAAGAAAGACCATCATCTGTAACTCCTGAACACTTTCTCAGGCTAAGTTCAGTCAAAGATATACAGGCGTTTGCAATTGTTTTTAATCCAGCTGTTGTGACTTCACAACCATCTAACTTGACAGACTGCAATTTAGCGAGCTTTTGAAAGCTACTGGTAAGTGAATGGGTTACCTGCACAAAACACAAATTCGTAAGGAGGGTCAGAAAAGCTTGTAATTAAGAGGAAACTTAATCAGAATGTATGAATCTTACCGTGCAGCAGTATGCCATGTTTAGTTGGCGTAAACCTACTGTTATATTTAATAAGGAAGACAATCCAGCATGATTAATAGGTTGAGAGTTTGACAAATTTAGCACCTACATTCAATAAAATTTGAACTAATAAGTAATCGCCAGCAAGATTTCATAATTGAAGAACAAATATAATAACATGACAATATATTTTTGGGAATCATTAATATCAGTTTTATTTGAAGATAATTTGCATCACTGAAAAAAAATGCTTGGTTGACAACATTTTTTGAAAGGTTTTGTCAACAAAGAAAAACTTTTATTTTAAGATAAAGATAATCGATTCTGCATAATGGATTGAAAAGCAATCATAAATATACTTGTAGCGACTTGCACTCTTGCTTCAAAGATTGGAGGCAGCCATCGTCTATACAGAGGCACCCAACTAAAGCCAAATCTTCAAGATATGGTAATTGCAGGACTACTTCAAGCCCTGCCCCTGTTACCTGCAGAACAAGAAAAGAATTGATCATTAAGAAAGATTTACTTAGGTCTTTTTGAATCCGAACAGAAAATTGACAGAAAGCCTAAATTAAACAGATCAGATCATATCGACTTAAACTCGACCCAGCTTTTCTCCTTTTGTTTTCTCTTTCTTGATTAAAAAAAAAACCTAAGTTATTTGTTTCAAAGAGACAGAAATAGGTCCATGGTGACATAACGACCATAAATTTGCTAATCTTTTCAACTTTCTTTAACAGAAAATATATGAAAAAAATGGTATCCGATCAAGAACAAGAGAATACCAGCGTGAAGGAAAGATCCAAATTGCGTAGCTGTTTACACTTCACAGCCACCAACGCAACCCCCAAATCTGAAATCCCTAAGCACCATTTCAAGCAGAGTAACTTCAGCTTCTGGCAGCCAACGGCGATGCATCCAATCCCCATATCCGTGACCAATTTACACCTTGCCAACCACAGCCTCTCGAGATTCCTCGCTCGTCCAATCGCGGCAGCGGCCGCATCGG
The DNA here is from genome assembly GCA_037834155.1 of Curcuma caesia. NCBI lineage: Eukaryota > Viridiplantae > Streptophyta > Magnoliopsida > Zingiberales > Zingiberaceae > Curcuma > Curcuma caesia. Next base: position 5,331,147 of record JBBMKF010000117.1, on the reverse strand, counting down.
TCAGATCCGTTGCGTTTGATAGATTGATCTCTACCAAATTAGCACAATTCTCCACCACGCTCTCGATCCCAGAATGCGAAAACCCCCTGGATCGCGAAAGATCAATCGCGCGCAGCGACGACCGCAGGCAGTTCCCGACGGAGAAGAGAACGGTGTCGGTAACCGTAGGGCAGAGTGAGAGGTCCACTTTTTCGACAGAGGGGTAGCGAGCGAGGGCAGCCGGAAGGAGACCAGAGCGGAGCGGAGTGAGTTCCCTCCGGTGGCAGGATTCGGCGGCGTAGAAAGATCTGCAGACGAGCGAGAACGATTTCTTGCTCAGCGGGTCGGATTCCAAGCGATCCAAGATCAGGAAAAGAATTTCCTCAGACAGAAAATCGAAGGGAATCCGCCGATCTCCGTCCTTCCCCAAAGAGACAGCACCGCCGACACGAGCTCGCTTCGCCGGCTTGGAGTAGGAGCAGGGAGCAGGACTCGGCGCCCTGGAGAAGAGATCGAGAGTTAGGGCATCAAATCCATCGCGAGTCAGGGTGCCAAACCGATCGCCGCCGGGCATCTTCCGGCAGAGATTGCCAGCGGTCTCGGCCATGAAAGAAAGCGATCGGCTCCTCCACCGACCTACGCTCAGGGTGTGGCCTTGGACTACAATGGAGAACAGATAAAGCGTGAGAGAGAGAGAGAGAGAGGCGCAGCTGCTAACAGAAAACGGCGGGCATTTATGAGGAAGAAGGTATTGAAATTACCGAAAAGCCCTCACGACAGGAGGACCGTCACAGAGTCGTACGGTGGTCAAGGCGCGAGAGCACAAATGGAACAGCAGAGTTAATAATTCCGTACGGCGAGGACGACCGTCAGGGGCATAAAAGTAAATTCGCATAGGCACATCGGACCGTGCCATGTGGGAGAGGTTGATGTGGGGAAGGACAGTGCGGACGAGTACGAACGCGAGATCACGCGTAGGCGTAGCGGAATAAAGCAGATTTTTTATAAAAAAAAAAGGACAAATTTGGGGACGGTAGGTCTTCGGTGTCCGGGCATCCTCCAGGTGCAATCACCTCCCCAGAAGGAAGGGGCGGGGAGGTGAGCCTAAGCGGAAAAGCGGCGGAGAAAGGGTGAGGGAAAGCGAAAGCTCTGCGGACGCCTGCCGTACCAGAAAGGACTTCTTCCGGAGTACTCATCATGCGGCCGCGGCTGCATCTCGTGGAGGCTGCCACTGCCTCTTTTCGCCCGTGACCAAGTCTCGTCCTCCAGTTCCACCCACTTTGTGAGCCCCGCCTCACGAGGCCGTGCAGGTGGACGGGTGAGCGACGGGTCACTGGCGAGCGTAGTAGAATTTGAATTTTTTTTTCTCCTTTTTGTGTGGCTTAATTAACGGGGAGGCGGAGGCGATGCTGACGGTGATTCGTTGAGGACGGAGGGAGGTGGTACCTGAGACTGCGAGACCCAAACTGGACCATCCGGTGACGACGTTTCTGGAACATGCCTGGGCCCCGCCTCCCACCTTTCCATCGACTTAACCTAAAACAGACGACACCATTTTTTTTACATTAAATATAAAAATTATTTTTAATGAATTTATTTTTTAAATGATAACGTTGTAGATTAAAAAAAAAAATGCGATTTTATGGCCTTTGGTGTATCCTTTCGAAATTCCAAAGTCAACTTAATTTTTAATATTGATTTATTTTAAAACTTTAAATGCTCTTTTATCATTTTAAAAAAGATTTCAAAATCTTGAAAGCCGCAAACGTCATCGAGGACACATCTAGAACATGAATATGTGCCTGGAACCGTGTCCTCTGTATTGTTCTTCATGACTAATATAAATAATCATAATATTAAAGCATGAGCCAGACAATTCCTCTCTAGTAAAAAATATATAGGGAGTGGAGATCTAGGCACATATTCTTTTGCTTAATTAACTATTAAAAAAATAATAATAATGTTTATTTATTTCAGGGAGGAGGTTTTTCTATATATCATTAGTCTTTGTAAAAACATATAGATACAGATACACCTCCATGAGCATTAGTACTTAGAAGCGAATTTTATTTGTAATCGAGAAGCAGCAGCAGCTGCCTTCTCAGTCTTCAGTCCACAAAGTAGCACTCTTTCCAATCTTTTGCAGCGCCCTCATCACCTCTTCGGATGTCACATTTCCAGTCACAGTGATCTTGCTAAGCTCTGTGTCAACTCTGTAGGTCTCAACCTCTGCACAGACTCAGAAAAGATATAGTTAAGATCATTGATCTATAAATTTGCAAGAAGAGAAGAGAAAGATTACGATTACCTTCGATCTTTTTTATGGCTTTCTTGATGGCTTTGATGCACTCCTTGCAGTGCATCCCTACCTTCAACTCCACCAACTGTATTGGAGAGATTTGTGTCAAACTAGAATAACTCGAGGAGCCAGAAATTTATTCTAGACTTAAAATGAACGCTTACTGCCATTGGAGATGAGAGAGGAAGCTGGGACGGTGGTTGAACTCCAGCTTTGGGACTTAATTATATTGCTTCCAGTTAGATTCTTTGTTGTAAAGCCTAGCCTAGGGAGCATCCTTTGCTGTTTAATTAGTGAGGTCAGAGATTTCACACTGCTCGGAGAGGTTATCGAGAGAAGGAATCTGCTGGAGTTGTGGCTAAGCCTCTGCCTTTTTGTTAAAGATGTTGGTGCACTTCTGTTCAATTTCCTACGTCTTCTAAAGGTTAATCGTTAGGAAAAGTGCACTTCCAGATTTACCTAACAGGCGGTCTGTTGAACTGGATCATTCACCTCCAAAAATAATCGGACCATAATAATAATCGAAAAGAAGAATCCAACTCTATTGAAAACTAAATTTTCCTTCACAAGTGCGCTTAGATTAGTGCAAAAAGAAATTGTAATCTATATGCGCAATGATAGACAGTACAGTGGGTTATCAGCCTCGGAATTGTAAAATGGAACAAATCACTGAAATGATTGCTTCAGTTTCACACATGTATAGTAAGGAAATCAACGATATCCCCATCTCAAGTTCTCTCGATCTTCCTCTTCACTGTAAATTTCTTCTGGTTCATAATCTGAATTGGAATCTTCCAAGTCAATGAAAGGGTCTTCATTCTCAGGATCTTCCGATGACTCTTCATCAGGATAATCGTTCCTTGGATTGTCCTCGGCTGTAAATAAACAAGTATTAATAATCAGCGACATTATCATGAAACATGATTAAAAGAATATATATATATATACCATTTGAATCATCACTCTCATAATCAGATTGTAGTGGGCCATCATAATAGTCATCATCATCATTAACCTGCACACTGAAGCAACTATACATAGTGAATATCAAAATTCAAATTCATCTGCAAGCTAAGAGTAATCAAATGTCCAAATTCATACAGTGGATACTCCGCTGTATCCGTGTCTGTGCCCATCCTGTCGCCGACAGTGTACAAGTCATAAACAAAGTCATCTGTTGGGGAAAAAAAACAGAAGGGAAAAACAAATTTAGCAGTGAATCAAATTACCAAATCAAGTTGAAGTATATATAATATCATGAATATAAACAAAGTTAAGAAGATCATAAATAATCTTATGGAAGATTTTCGACTATATGTAAAGTTAGACTAGCAAGTTACAATTTTCTAAGCAGATGCTAAGTTACCCTAGTAACAAAGAATCAAATTACTAAACTGATAACAAACAATATCAATATTTAGTTTCTTGTGCATAACGGATTTTATTTACCCAATAAAGAAAATATATTATTTATCATATTAAAACAAAAGAATATAATGTGTTAACTCGCCAATATTTAATAATGAAGGGGAGCCTTGGCGCAACGGTAAAGTTGCTGCCATGTGACCTAGAGGTCACGGGTTCAAATCCTGGAAACAGCCTCTTGCCAAAGGCAAGGTAAGGC
>JBBMKF010000117.1:5297622-5323310 GCA_037834155.1 Curcuma caesia | reverse complement strand
GAAGGGCGTGCAAACGGCGTCAAACACCACGAGATGAGCGCGCCGTTGGGTGGCGGCGGCGGCGGCTCGTGTCAGACGTTGGTCAGCTTTCGTTTGTTATCGAAATTTCCAATTTTTTATTAATTTTTTCTAACTTTATTATTTCTTTTATTTTCAAATTAATTCAATTTTTTTTATCATTATTGGGATATATAATGGGAACATTAATTAATTCTTGGCAATTTGGTCCATTAACCAGCTATTGTTTAATCTGAATTAAGTTGCATTTCAATTGTATTAATCTAATTAACGTTTTGTCGTCTAAGATAAGATAAGTAAGTTAGATTATAAATGACTTGTCTTTTATGATTTATTTATAAATGTCAATTTACTAATCATGCATCTAAAATTGATATTCAATTTAGATTATATATATTCATTCAATGTATTAAATGAATAAATTTAAATAATTTATTAAATAAATTTGAATATATTTGTATTTAGCTCACTAATATTTTAAAATAAATAATATAAATTCTTTGAGAATAATATTCATGAATAATATTTTTAAAAAATATGAATCTAAGCTATCAAATTTACAAATAAATAAAATAAGTAAATAATCATATAATATCAAGTTTATTGATCAACTAAATAACTTTAATATATATAAAAATGTTAAAAAGTAAAATAGATTTTAATTGAGAGCTCAATAATATTTAAAAGAGAATATTTTAAAGATCAATTCTCTCTCTCTATATATATATTTATTTATTTATTGTATTCCAGATTTATTGAATAGTGATAAAGTCGTTTATCTATTATTCAAAAAAATAAAAGTCAAATTTGAACTTAGCTCAAATTAAAAAAAATAGACTCAAATTTAGTTCAACTTTCATTTAGGAATTAACTTTTAATCGGAGTGTCGTATATTTTAGATCCTTATAATATTGATTAAAAATTGCTCCTACAAGTGTTGTTATGCATAGAAATTTTTAGATCCTTATAATAAAGTAATCCGAGGAACAAGAATAAAAAATTAATTGTTAAATATGTATAAGTTATATTTTAGATGGATTTAATTTAAAGAGAAAGAAAATGATACGGATTAATATTTTTTTCTCTTTTTTGTAGGAAAATGATGGCGTCAACCAATGATGAGGCGACTTTCAAAACAAAAGGGTAACTTGTAGGCATAGGCCATAGCGGCGCATAATCAAATAAACTAACCAATTATTTGGGTGATGGAGAAATTTGAGCGGTGTCAATTTATTTCCACCATGCACAACACCATTAATAAACAATAAAAATACATTTTCCTAATTATTAATGCAATTCCCTTCCCTTATTTTTATTTTTCATAAATAGATTAAGACAAAATTAAGCCGCCTGGCAATCATTTTTGGCGTCTACCGACCCAACGGAGTTTGGAGTCACGTAAACGCATCGAACTCGATTTCTTTATTTCGTTCAGGCCTCAGACGTCCTTGTCGCTACCTTTCTATTGGAAAGCGACGGACGGAAACAACCGGGACCCACGGTTTTAGGCCACACTATTCGTAGCCATGTGCCACATATGGCACACCGTCTATTTTAATAAATACTAAAACGAGAAAAATCATGCACCGTTGGATGGAAAGTCTCGCCTGCGGTGATAAGCTTTGTTGATCGTCCATTGCTCACGTGTCGAGGTCTTTCTGCTCAGGGGAGACGAGGCTCGGCTTGCGGCTTGCGGCTTGGCTCGACGGCGTTTCCTCGGCATGCTCGAGCGTCAGCGCTCTCGCGGCCAATTCGCAGCATCCACCCACGTGGCGGTCTTCTATTGACTTCGTCAACCACGTGGCGGCTGCGGACTCGTTCTCCCGCGCAGGAGAGGCGACGTCGCGGGGGACGCGGAGCGGACCCCTCGGCACGTGCAGCCCCGCCAGCGGATGGATGGATGCGTGAATCGAAAAGATCTGCTGGCGGCCGCATATGCGGTTGAGCGAGCTGACGAAACCCAATCTCGTCCGTTAGTTTTGTTCGTGCGGACGCAACGACATGCGTGGATTGGAATGGGGCGCCGCATAGAATGGCTTGGAGCTCGTGGCCCCGGATCATTTGCAATTTTTTGGGATCCGTTGCTTATCTCTCTGACACGCGATCCGACAAAGCATCCAGTCTTATAGTTTGATCCAATCATGCGACGGGTAGCCACTCGCGCATATTCCAGCAGGGACTATTGGCGATCAACGTTAAGACAAATCAAAGGCTCCAATGCTCCATCCTTCAAATATTATTTTCCATTTAATTTCTAAATGAATCAAATATATTATAATAATTATAAAATCTTAACTACTTTAATATATATAAAAATAATAATAAATTATATTATAATAATTATGATTTTATAATTATTATAATGTAAATAAAAATTCATATGATAATAACTACTATAATTATTATAATTATAAAATTATAACTGATATAACAAAAATAAAAATTTATATTATAACAATTATACAATAATAACTGTTACAATTATTTACATTATAACCACTACAAAATCATAACTACTACAACATACCCAACCAATTCAAAATTTAAACGAAAGATAATAATACATGAAAACAGTTACAAAATTACACACAATTGAACAGTAATATAAAATACTCTTTTGATAAAAAATTAAAATGAAACTTCCCTTTAATGATTTGAAAAAAACAACGTCCTTTAACTTTTGCCCCAAAAAACACTTTTATCCCCAGACACAACTTCAACTTTTGGTGTTATAAAGAAGGAAGAAAGAACTGGAGACGACGCCAAAGCCTTATGAGATAGAATAAGCAAACTCATGCTTCAAGACCACATTTCAAGCCACAACCCCACTGAATATCAACAAATAACAAGTCGTGGCGTTTTTTTTCCCTCTTGATTCTAATACCCCATAAAGTGTGCAGTATTCCCAGCATCTGATTTCTTAAATCTTTTCACGGGAGGGAATGGATGCACTTTTGCAAGAAACCTTTGACTTGCAAACTGGAGATGAAACATAAAAAAAGACATAATCAATGGATTCACATCGAGTCGCTGGCAAACCACATGCCATTTACAGAATCAGATTCCTTGATGCACTGTCTTCCACTAAGGGGACAAGGGTTGTGAAACGCAGCAGCATGGAAAGCAAAAGCTTATACTATGAATGAAACTTTATGGCAGCTAAGACAAATTAAAGATGATTATAATCTTAAGTCGTAATGGTAATGTTCAATCTTTGAAATACTTACCATTCACTGTGATAACGATGATGATATCAGCTCAAGGGAGAGAGTTAAGACATATAATCGCTATGGAAAGTGTTGATTAGAGGAAAAACGGGAAAATAAAAGATCACCAAGCATGTATTCCCAATGCAAAATGCCTCTTGGCTTGAACAAACATCAACAAATATATACAAGGATAATGAAGCATTTGTTATGATTATAAATGATCCTCATCGACATCTCATTGATGCATACATAAGCTCTTGAACAGGGCAGGACAAGTCATGTTAGCTCTGACTATTTGGATCCGACTACATGAACCTTATCCTTCTTGCATTTGAATTCTATGCAAAATTATATCACTAGTAATATTCAGATGAAGTAAATTACCTTCTATTGCATTAACCGAGGAAAAGAAAGTAACAAAATATACTATCTGTTAATCTTCCTGAACGGTGATAAACTCCTCGGCAATTTCCCAAGAGGGGTTTGACAGTTTCCCTTTAGCATTGAAGCAACTCTGTGGCAAAAGTTCACAAAAATTTCAAATTAAATTGAAAAAGAATTGTTGTTGTAATGCGTTAGTCATGACATCTCTCAATGGAAAAGCAGAGTAGAATTTAGAAAAAAAAAAGAGATTAGTTTAATGAGGCTCTTGACTCTTCAATCTTGGCCTGTTCAAATCACTGAAATTAAACACACTTTCAAATAGATCCTCCCTATTAATTGCACATCATTGATCCAACACAAAGAACCGTATCAACGTGGACTTGTAACTAAATTGAGTCCTTTAAGACTTCTTGACAGTAAATCAAATCTCTCACATATCATACTAAATCTAGATATTTTAATACCATCCAAGGAGAATAAACGATAGCTCGCTGCGTTGCACTTTCACTGATATGTTATTTCACATTTTTAGGCAATATGCTTTATAGGTTACCTAAAGGATGCAAAAGCCAATTCTGTGTTTTCTAAATAGAACAAAAAACTTATTAATCTATCAATGTTAGCATATATAAGAAAATCTCACGTTTTGATGATGTGTCCTTGATTGTTCTCAAGATAAAAAGCCAAAGATCAGGGATTAGGCAGAGTGATATTCTTGTACATCGACTGGAGAACTTAATGCCATACAAGGTAAATGAACTAAAATATATTCTACCTTTTCTCTCTTTTTTATGCCTGATTTATATCCACAAATGAGACAAATCTGGCCAATCCTTATGTTGCTCAAGCTCAACTGACAAATGATTATTGAAGCTCTTCAGTTCTAACAAACAACAAATTCAAGCTCAAGTTTAGCTTGTTTCTTTAGTGAACCAATCTTGCTTGTGCTTGGCTCATTGCTGTAGCTGAATGAGTTTGTGTTCATAAACTAACCCATGCTCATAATTGATTCAAGTAGGAAACTGGCTAAAGCACCAAGCTGGATCACAAAAGCTCGTCCAAGATCAAACTTGATCAAAGTAGGAATGCAGGTTAGGCTCAAGCCTGAGATTTGATTTAAGTTTGAACTTGAACGAAGCTTATTTTAAACATTAAGATCAAACGCAATGCTACATTCTATAAATCTAGCAATACAATACACAAAATTCCATGATTTTTAACATAAAGAGTATCCCCAAGCTTGAGTCCACTTGCTTGTGAATCTGCATGTGAGCAAGCTCATATATATGCTTATAAGCAAGATTATTCATGATCTCATAAACGAGCACACCAGTTAGCTTGTAGCTCACAAGCGTGGTAAGAAATGTTTGTGATGTGTCCATAAAGGAGCCTCATAAAGAGTTTATTTGTAGGCATAAAAAAAAATATTATGGACAGTGTTATTCGATAGTTGGCACAAGGTATTATTGCTGTTCATTTTTAAATCAACTTATCTCCTGCAGCAAACATGCAACCAGTGATTTCAATTATTAAGTTTCATAAATTCTCAGCTTCCTGAAAAGTCAATATATCACAATCAATTGAAACAGTGTCGCCGTATGAAAGCAGGACCATCAAATGTTTAAATTTTTTGGTAATGTTGGAGAGCATCTCAGAGAAAATAGTTAGCAACAAACAGAAATGTAATATAACCAAATTCATAAAAGTTTTATGCTAAAAGAGTTTCAGTTCGGCTGTTAAACCAGTTCATCCAAGAGTTTCAACTGTTCAAGTAAGAAGTGCTTACCCTGGAGCAAGTATATACAATCAGAGTTATCCAACTCCAGCCATCAGCAGAACAAGCTACTGAAGCATCAGCAGCTTGCTGCAGAAAATAGAGTATGGGGGAAAACAACTGCAACTCATACACAAGTGGTGAACCACAATGTATGCACTTGTCAGGTTCCATTGAGTTAGAGGTTGCAAGAAGAGGAATACCTCCATAAGAGTATCTGACAAAATAACCATGCAAGAAAAGTAAATGGAAGAACAAAGGATATAAAAGAATAACTGCACAAATATACAAAAGCATCAGTAGTACCACTGAAAATGATCCCTGAACTTCTTGAACTTATTAGGAAAAACTGCTTATGCTTGACAAAAAATGATATTGAATCAAGTTATGAGTTCTTTAAATACAGTGAATTGTCTGATGCTTGATAGCAGTTAGCTACAATGGGTACACAGTATAGTAAAATGAAGAATTTACAATTTAGGAAATACTTTTACTAGATATGGAAGAAAAAAAACACTAGAATTCTCATTTTGAGGTTGTCACTTTAATGACATGCCCCATGGGACTATACAATATTTTCCATTTTTCACAATGCAAAACAAAAAAAAAATCTCCCTGACTCAGAAATGTTGTGATTAATTGCCTGAAGCCTTGACAAAAATTGTCCAAAATACATATAAAACAAGGTGATGAATAACAATTACAAGACAAGCTTGGGTACCTTAGACATTGTTCTGGGTATGCATCCATCTGTTTCTTGAACTTTAAATAAGTTGTATCTGCACCTAGTGCTTTGTCATACTCATAGGTTTCACCTACCCATTGTTCCTTCTCATCAATATCTGAGGCAGAATTAGCATCTTCTTTGAGAGTGAGTGAGGAATAAAAGGAACTAACAGCATCTATACTGCCAGGGGTCTGGTTCGTCTGGAAATAGATATAGAAACAAGGTAGAACTGCACCAAAATGGGGGGAAAAAAGACAAATCAGCATAGTTGCTATTGTTTCATGAAACAGTTTACTCCTATAATGGAGGGAAAGCACAAATGTGAAACAATCATTAATTTGATTTTGCGTGTATGCAACACAATCATTTGCTTGAATCTCTTAGTTCACTATGATAAAATGGTAAACTAATCAGGAGCCTACCAGGCACAGGGGTTTCTTCAGCCATTGTCCTTCCTACTCGAGCTCTAGTAGAAGAATTATTGCGTTTCTTACGATTTGGTTTTTTTGAGCAGGAAGATAGAGCAGAGGCTTCTGAGAAAGCTCGAGCTAAATCATCCAATTTCTTGTCGCCAACACTACCATCATCCAATTTTCCAGAATCATTCACCAATAAAGTGTCCTTTAACCAATTGCTAGCTCCATCCATACGAAAAGATTCCTTTTCAGAAGGCAAAGAATTTGATAAAGCAAGGTTAGGTTCCGTGCCCTGATCACCCTTTTGAAGTCGAAGAGCTCGCCAGCTGAAAATCAATGCAATAGCTTTGACTCTTTAAGTAACCACAATTAGTCAACAAAAAGAAAGAAAAAAAGAACAACCCATAAGAAAAACAGACCTATCAGGGTTTTTGCCACAATCTTGATTTGGGCAACCAAGAACATAGATGGCACGCTCTTCTATATTTAGTTTATGCGACAATATTGGAGCGTAGACCTGATATTAAGAATGGCCTAACCAATTTTATCCATTCAATACTAAAGTTTTGTAATCTACTAGGAGCATTAAAAATATCACCTGTGCGACAAGACAAAGCCTCCCCTCGCATACACGACAATAAAGAAGCTCACGCTTAATATTGGCTTCTGGAATGGGCCAGTCCTACAGAAATAAGCGACCATTTTAACTTGAAATCAATATAAACGGTAAAGGAAAACAAATAAACCATGAAAGACAATAATCTAAGAGGAATATTGTTATGTTCCAGTGTGTATTGTTGGGTCCATGGTTGCTCAGAAAGTAGGTCCAGCAGGGAATGAGACCTGAGGGAGAGAGATTGTGATTAAGGGGGCAGTAGTGGTGGTGACTATGCAATAGCAGCGGGAGAGAAATTTCTTCCGTCGAGACGTTTTCCTCCTTTGCTTAATCTAGGAGTAGGTTGCAGCCACCACTCCTAGAGACCGGATCTCTTCCACCGCTGAGACCTAGCACTCCTCTCCGCCTTGATCTCTTAGAGATGAACTAAGTCCGTAATAGACACGAGCAATGAAAAATTCGAAAAGGCACCCAAAATCCAATAGGTAAAAGCTTGAACACTGAAAACAATCGAATTCGGAAGCTTACGCACAGGCAACCCTCCGATCTTTGTCGAGTAGTGGTCAGCCTTCTCGCGGCAGTTCTCCGCCCACTGCCCTGGCAAACCGATATGGACTTCTCCCATCCTTCTCTGCCCTATTCGAGCCAAGGCGAAACCTTTCCCCGCGAAATCAAATATGCCAAGGTTCAATTTTGAGAAGACAAGCAGCAAAAGAACACTAAGCTTGGCGCAAAACTGCAATCAGATTTGGAGAGAAGCAGAACGACGGCGACAATCGAGCGGGTGGTGAAGAAGTTTCAGAGCCCAGCAGTTCGAGTATATATAGTTACCCTAATTAGGACAGCCATATTTATATAATATTTTATATAACTGAAAAGAAAATTTAAAGCTAAAAATTTTATATAATTGAATTGGATTTCAAGATTTTTTATTTTTCATTTTCATCGTATTCTAATATTGAAAGTACTAAAAATGAGTTCCAATATTTGTAAAAAATTAATTATTTTTATAAAAAATGGTTGAATATTTTATTTTTAATATATGAATTTATTAAAATAATTAATCTTAGTCGCCCATTATAAGAAAAATAATACTATTATTAAAATAATAGAAACTAATTCCAATAGCTTCATTGCTTCTTGAGTAAAAAAGAAATTAGGTTTTAAAAAGACTCCTGTAGTTACAGAATGTTTGAGTTTGAACTAAACCCTTAATTTTTTTCCAATTAGAAATTATATTTTAAAATTTTGAGAATTGAACCTTTCGACACGCCTGTGCTAATTATTTATATACAAAAAATTATAATGGCCATTTATACAATGTTTTTCACGTTAAAAAAATCTATTAACTAGAATCCAACAATAGCTAAACTAGTGTCGATGCTTAAAAAAACACCAGCAAATACCTATATAATAAGCCATATTTACCAAGTGCTTAAATCAACATCAAGTGGAAATAGAGAAGGAAGATCCTTTGATAAATTTAAGAATCAAATTTGTCAACAGGAAATTTAAAAAAATGTCAATTCCACATTCCCAGCAAGTAAAATTCGAGAGAAAATTTCCACGATCAATTCAAAAACCACCTAGATGTGTTCTTAAGCATATCAAAGGTCCAAAATACGAAATACATATATAAAGCTGTCGCTCCGGCGTTATCATCTCTATCATCTCCACAGTAGTCCACTCAAACTGCTGCAAAAGCCTTCTTGCCTCCACTAGTTGATCCGGCAGGAATGACTTTCAACACATTGAACCTTACAGTCTTAGACAAAGGCCTGCACAAAAGGAGATTAAAAATAGGCAACATCTTAATTTGTTATATAACAAACTAGAAATAAATGTACGACAACAATGTCAAAGGCTAAATGCATACAAAGTATGCTGCAGATGCTTCATGAAAGCTTCCTCGATAAAAAGGATATTAACTGAGGTATTAACCAAGCTTGCATTTAAGAGAAAACAGACCATAAGCTCACCTGCACTGCCCAATAATAACATGGTCTCCCTCTTTCACTCGGAAGCAGGGAGAAATATGTGCTGGTATATTTGAGTGTCTCTTCTCGTACCTTAAGAAGTCAGTTAGAAATCCATTTATCTTCTAGCAGTGAGAATTAACAGTAGAAGTCGAACAAGAAGCACTTACCTTTGATATTTTTTCACATAGTGAAGATAGTTTCTCCTTACAATGATCGTTCTGTTCATTTTGGCACTATGGCATGTACCAGCTAAAATTCGGCCCCTAATTGAGACAGTTCCAGTGAATGGGCATTTCTTATCAATATAAGTCCCTGCAACAAAAAACAGAAATGTTTCATGATGATACACTGATACCAGCCTGAATTCGGAAATAAATTAGAAAAGGTAATATTGAGTGTTGAGGAAGTGCTATGACAAGCATAAATTTAAGATTGCTATCTCCTGAAGATATAATAAAAAAGACATACAAAAGAGCGAATTCAAATTCATTTTCAATCCTTGCTGATTGACAGAAAAAATAATCATGAAAAATTGTTGTGCTTTCATGAGTAAGCCACAATATAACTTTTAACTACTACAAAATGGTTCAAAAAAAATTTGCATTCTTTCTTAGTCAGTAATGATCTACTGGACACACGCCTATTTACATAAAAAAACATCTTTCAAAATATAGCTCACAAATAAAAGAATGATCAACTTAAATTAAAAACGGATTAACATAAATCTTCAGAATTTGTGCCCTCAAAGAGGATCAGTCCAAAGAGGAGCAGTTTTTTTTTACCATTACAATCCCTTGCAGTTGTAGAAGATCAGTACAAATATTGAACTTTTAGTTAATCTCAAGGAAAATTCCCAGTTTACTTGTCAGGCTATAAGAAATTTTTTGATGATTCTGAACAAATAAGGAACCAACCATGAAACATATGGTATGATTTCCAACAAATCAATCATGTGGAATACACAGAAGAATCTTAGGTATCACCTAGAATTAGCAGAACTCTAAAATCCTTGCTTACAAAGTCAATTATTAATTGGTATATCATAGAAAGGATAATTTAGAAGACTGAAAAAAAAGATTCCAACAAATTGCATTCAAAGAGGATATCCGTCCAAATGCTACAATAAAGATCCAAAAGAACTAAACAAAAATGTACATGAAAGAAAATCAGATGTTTCACCTTCAATTGCTTCCCTCGGGGTCTTGAACCCTAGTCCAATGTTTTTCCAAAATCTGTTGCCGCCCTTACCAGGCTTCTTCCCTTTCCCAGTTTTCTTAGAGCTGCATTTTCATCCATATCAACAACCAGAAAACAGGGCAAACTAACCTAAAGCATCAACAATTTAATGTCTCACCTAAGAAACACCTTCGGCTGCTTAAGGAAAGCCTTCTCCGTCTGCACAAAATTTACGTCCGACAACGTGACAGACAGATTTAGTATAAACCCACGAGCCAGTAATATAACTACTGTTAAACATTGGGGGACTCTAATCTTGTAATAAATATCAATCGACATGGAAAACTTCTAAATTGTAGCAGTTCATAAGACTGCGCAACATATTCTACAAAAAGAAACCAATCTCGAACGACAAACGAAAAACTGAATGAACGCATGACCTCGTGTACTTGAAAAGGAAAAAATTATAATGACAGATGATGATCCACGAGATTCATCAAGTTCTCATCGGAATACGAAGGTTAGCATACATACATATACATTTGAAAATCCCCCAAATTGAACTTTGGTGCAAAACAAGCTCGAAGGTTAGCCAAACAAAAAAAGGATTTCATAAGCAGACCAAAAACAACCGAAAATTGATCAGTAATAATCTCGGAAAATAAACGAGAAACATATGCCGACCTGTTCCGCCATGATGGAGAAGCAAAGCGCGCAGGGCCGAGGAGGAGAGTAAGCGCAACGATAGACTCGAGACTTCGACCCGGCTACTCCAGTCGCAAACCCTAACAATAAGCTTATATAGTAAAGCCCTTAATGGGCCAATGTGGGCCTTGTCGTGATTGGGCCGGTTCCTCTCCAGTACGTGGCCATGACAGAAGCCGTACGAAGCCAAGCCTGGGGCCCATGGGCTGTTTGACGACCCCCCTACGAAGCCAATCCTGGGGCCCATGGGCTGAGGCGGTTAGAGGCGGACACCTGGCAGTCCCATTCTGATACTTTCTGCTCGTTTGGCTTTGTTAATAGGTCGGTAACGGGCTTAGAATCGATCCGGTATAATTAAACATGTCGGATTGATTTAATCGTGACGCATCCACTAAAAAACGGTCAACGACTGTCTATAAATATCTCCGTCCTTCGTTCCCCGAGGCACCGGCCTTGTCTCGGCGTCACTCTTTCCCCGGCCCTTCGCTCTCCCCCTCTTCTCTCGATCTCAATTTCGTTCCCTGCAATGTTGCGCTTCCTTGCCTCGAGACTGCGTCGCACGTCAGATTGCGAGTTCGGGGCGCTAGGGAAATCGATCGCCGGGGTACTGGCTGTTGGGGGATCGGGTCTTGGTCTTTGGCTGCTTCCCTCGTCCTCGTCCTACCCCGATTCTTCTGTCTCCTTCGCCGATTCGGATTTTGAACGGGATAAACCTGATATTGGAATGGCGTCAAATGATGCTGAGAGGGGAAAGAAAAGAAGCTATTTGTTGGCAGGTGTGTTTGATTTATATATATATCTTGTCTTTCTATGTAAACAGTTGTAATCTTTGACGCTGTTTTCTGTCGAGGAGGAAAGAAGTAGTCAACTTCATACCTTTGTGATTGTTCTGTTGTGGTTTAGAACTCTTCATTTCGCTCCTAGTTTTATCCGCCTTTGTTGAATTGATGGTGCCGATCAAATAATCTAACAATATTAACAAGCCAATAATAAAGGAGATTAGTTTGGAGGAATTGAACCGGGGGCATCAAACCAGTGCCAGAGACATTAAACCCAAAGATCCAAAAGGAAAGTCTAGTGAACACAAACAAGATCCTTGATACCCCTTGGAAACGCAGTATTTCTTTAGCTTCCATAGTCCATCCGTTGCAAATTTTTCTGGGTTTTACGGGATCTTGGCAAGAGATGCTTCTGCTTCCATTTCTTGAAAGGAAATCTCCGCCTGTTTTGGATGATCATTTCCCACCCGCACTTGATAAAGGGACAGTCAGAAGACAGGTGAATAGTATTATCAGAGGGCACACTTCATATGGGGCATAAGTTGGCAACACTTATTTTCTCGCAGTTGAAGTAGTAGTAGGAAGGCGTTATTGAAATAACAAGAATGAAATTTTAGTGATAATATAAAGAAAAAGGTTTGATTATATTCTGTGAGCTTGTCATACTTTAGAAGCCTTTCTAAATATTACATGATATTTAGGAATTAGAATAGTATGGCTAATGGTGCACCGTAAACTAACAAGAAGAAACTCTTTGGACTTGGGTATAGTAGTGATCTATGGCAACGCATATACTATCACAATATGATGCTATAGATTTGACAGTATGTTGTTTTTGCTCATGCAGTATTCAGTCCAATGGTTGTTGCAACTTTCCTGCTGATAAGGGAAGATTTGGATAATCAAAATATACCAAGCAAGGAGATATGCATACTTAGACCAGTGATTTCCAGCTCATTTAGGTCTGATTAATGGGTTCAAATCATATGCAACTTGGGTGGGTTTGGAATTGGAGAAATCGTTGTTTGTTAGAATTTTGTCTAGCAATTATTTGAAATATCTTGATTTAAACGAAAAAAGACAATCCCCCTTAAGTTGTATAATAGAACCAGCAGAAGCTGCAGGTACTAATTTGGCTTCAGAGGACAAAAAATCAATATATCATTGAACTTTAATCTGTTTAACAAACACTGGTATAAGAGAGAACAAACTTTTGTTTGGTTACTTACTGTATTCATTGAATAATATGAGGCTGCAATTGCAACATTGAATATAAATGAATTTCAGGACATAAGTTCTTGTTGATGCAGCCTTATTACATTAGCACAGAGACAATCTTATGCATAATTCATCTGGATCATTTTGTTAGGCTTAGTGTTATAATCTGTTTGTGCAGATTCATATCGCCGAAAGGTATTTTTCAAATATGAGAAACGGATAAGGCTGCAAAGCTCTCCTGAAAAGGTAAGTGTAGCTCAAGATACTGACTTTCCTTTTAGAAAGCTTGTCCATCAGAATATAGGTTGTTGTGCATCCCACTCGTTTGTTGGCTATATGCTCTCTTAGTCTAGTGAATACATTAACATTATACTTAAATGTGATTTGGATAATTGTCTTCTAGGAGTGCAACGTTAAAAATCCTGCTTTACATATTGTGATTTCCTGTTAATATTCTGACTGGGATTTGTATATTAAATTAAACTAATTTGGAAATAAAATTATAGCATATAAAGGAGGATGGTTTATTTTCTTGTTTGGCTGTTGGTTATTGTGACCCATTGCCCATTGAATCATTTTTTTCCTTTCCATTTGGTCTTCCATATCTAGACCTAGTAGTCAGCTTGGTTCATTTAGGGCCTTCCTAGGAAATTTAAATAATACCCTATAAAATTATAGAGATGTACTTGTACTTTTGCATTGATGTGGCAAAAGGTGATAACGCTTACCCTAAGCGCCCCTCAATGACGGCCCCACAATGATTTAAAGGGAGATAATTGTACTTTTGCATTGATGATTATTATTATGGTCGTCGGTACACAATAAATTAAATAATAGTTTGTCAAATTTATTAATTAGGCTGCTAACACAATGTAGTTATAGCCTCTAATAAAGTGTTCCATATGAGGACAAAACATAGAGACATTGCCAATCATAGAGAAAAAGTGTAGTCCAATAAATTCATCACCTCAAGTCCATAAGGGTACTACAATTCAATATATATTTTTTTTGACAAGTTGAGTTTTTACAGTATATTGGAATCAACTTGAGAAAGAGTATTATCAACCTAAGGACCTAAATCTACTTATAATTATATGGATTAATAATAAACATAGGTCAAGGAGATTTTCTAGTATACCTGTTTTAAATTTGTTCTGCTGTTGGATTTGGGTCGCATTTTAAATATTTGAAATTCTGATGTATATACTTCTAATATGCTAGTAACACTTTGACTGTTGTTTATCTTCTTTATCATAGATTTTTGAGTACTTTGCCTCATCTAAGAACCCAGAAGGAGAAATATGTATGACACCTGCTGATTTGATGAGAGCAGTTGTTCCTGTTTTTCCTCCATCAGAGTCTGATATTGTGAGAGAAGGATATTTAAAAGGAGAGCATCATCCTGGGGACTTGCATTGTTCTCCATCTAAATTTTTTATGCTTTTTGATACTAACAATGATGGACTTATTTCCTTCCCGGAGTAAGTCAAAGTTATTTAGTTCTTCAATATCTATAGATATGCTAATCCATCAAGAATTTTACCTTGTTTATGGTATCATAACATTATTTCCCTTTCTCTGCCTACATTTTGCCTTCTTACCAGGTACATATTCTTTGTGACATTACTGAGCATTCCTGAATCAAGCTTCAGTGTTGCTTTCAAAATGTTTGATCTTGACAACAATGGGTGGGTTTCATTCGTATAACATATTTACTTTGTTGCATATTTTATTTCCCCATTTTGTGCCATATTTATTTACATAGTAAATATAATTTCTCTCTGTGATTCCTGAAGAAAGGTAGGAATATAATCAATTTAGTCATTCTGATTTCAATTGGACAAAGGAATACACCTTTTTGTATATACTTGATAAATTCAAGATTTCATCTGCTTTACTTACCAAGCCAAAATGATCTGTACTTCCTAGAAAAATCATGTTGTAGATTTTATTGCTAAAAGTCGTTACGGTGATGACTCTTGGGTGTTGTAGGCAGGCACATGGTTGGCATGTTAATAAATTAAAGACAAAATAATTGAAGAACAATTTAGTTGAGAAAGTTTGATGTGCTTGTTTTATGAGGTAACTTTACAGAGTACTTTACCTGTGTATCAGGTTGGTAAAGCTTTTCTCAAAGAAATGACACTGTTGTACTTACTAGCTGGAAATTCTCTACTGGGGTATGGTGTTTTATTGTTCCAAAAGCTAGTATGTTCAAAGATTAGGTCTGTTTGTTGTATTTTCGATATATCGAATGAAATTGGCTCCCACATAGACTCTTGCCTAGTAATTTACTTGCCAATTTCTTTTTTCTTCATGAACTTTTATGAAGGCTATTCAAATTGAATTATCACTAGTATAATAATTGTTTGATTATTTCTGATCTTATGTAAACAATAAAATTGATCTTCTAATAATATACTCCTTCCATCTGTTCTGACCCACTAGCTTGTATTTCATACTAATAAATTAATATCCAGATCATTTATGTGCAAGTAAGCTCACAAGTTCACTTCTTCATTTTGGATTGAGGCTCGCTTACAGGATGTGTACAAAAAAGCTCACTAATAAATGGTTGGCAGTACCGAAAAGAATGGATTTTTAAATTTACCTAATATTGTCATCTATATGATCTACCTTTTCCAGAGAGATAGAAAGAGAAGAGTTCAAGAAAGTGATGGCATTGATGCGCTCTTACAACAGACAAGGGGCTTCTCATAAAAATGGATTACGTATTGGTCTAAAAGTTGGCGGTTCTATAGAGGATGGAGGTCTGGTTGAGTACTTCTTTGGCAAAGATGGGAAAGGGTCTCTCCCACATGATAAATTTGTTCAATTTCTTAGTAATTTGCATGACGAGGTACTGCATCTTTCCATCTTTACTCCGCTCAACATTTTATATAGTTATGACTTTCTGATATTCTGTATCATTCTTAAACCTTCTTCTACATTGAAACTTCAAATATGTGGTTATATAGCGTAGAATATCTTGCTGCTTATCTTCATTCTATATCTGATAATTTCTTTTTGTAAAAGTTAAAACTTGAAAATCATTCATCATCCATTTTATTTCCTGCGACACCAGCTTAACTTAGTTATTGACCTTTTTAATTTTTTCCTTCTATTTGTTTGCATTGTTTAGATTGTGCACCTAGAGTTCACACATTATGACTTTCAGTCAAGAGGGTCTATATCTGCAAAAGACTTTGCATTATCAATGGTTGCTTCAGCGGACATGAACCATATAAACAAGTTACTAGAAAGAGTGGATGAATTGGACAATAGCCCTTCTCTTAGAGATATCTGCATTAGCTTTGAGGTGAGACATTTTCTTTGACCAAGTAAAGATGATCAAACTTTTCATTCTCTTGTGTAATCATGTATATTTCAGGAGTTTAAGGCATTTGCTGAGTTGCGTAGAAGATTGAGACCATTGGCTATAGCGATCTTTAGCTATGGGAAAATAATTGGTTTGTTGACAAAGCAAGACTTCATAAGGGCAGCATCCAGTGTAAGACCAATATCTTGGTATCCTTGGATGATTATGAGCTGCTTTCACTAATATTAGAGAACTTATAGGCCCTGCCTCCTTTGAAATCTGAATACACACACACATACTCTATATTTTATGAAACAAATTCATGTGACAGGTCTGTGGAATCACATTAACTCAAAATGTGGTCGACATCATATTCCACGTGTTCGACGCGAATGAAGATGGGAACTTGAGCTCAGAGGAGTTCTTAAGAGCCTTGCAGCGACAGGAAACTGAGATCCAATTGCCCAGAGAAGCGGGCATCATGGGGCATTTGTTGTGCTGGTTAAATTGCAGTAGACGCTGCTCCTCGCCTCGAGTATTTTAACTGGTAACAACTTCAAACTCCAATTATAGACACAAGGATTTAACGTCCAAAGTGGCCACATTTTTTGCTGTGGAGAAAACATTTGGACGAGTAAATTCATAATTGTCGTTAGTTTCAAATTGTAGCAGCATATGGAGGATGCATATGCTTGTTTGACTGTCACAAGAGCGATCTTTTTTTCCATTATTGTGGAAGCAATCTATTCCCCCAAGTTTATGCTCCTGAAACATTTATAATATGTTTATGAGGTAGTTGCTCTCACATCCTTAAATCTTTTCGCCAACCAAACAAAGCCTGTAGTAGTACTTTTGTAATAGCTGAGAGAAACTAAACATGAAATCAAACAAGAAGATGTGTGCGGTTCCCAGCTGTTGATGCAAGGAGCAAAAGTATCCTGGTTCATAAGCAATCCACAAAACTGTACATTGGCACACAGTTAGTTTTTAACATACCTCAAAAACTGTTCCAAAGGCAATGCTCACAACTACAAGAGATTAAAAACATGTGGAAGGTATTCAATAACAACAAATAATTGATAGTCACTTCTATACAATGTCAAATTTGGTTCACGACCTCCGACTTCTAGCGTAGTCTTTTCTTATCTCCCAAAGCTGCTCGACAACTTCACGCATGGCTGGCCTATCTCTGCGGGTTGGAGCAGCACATTGAAAAGCCAAAGCAAATATCTTCTTTACAACCAAATCTGCCACCACTTCACGCATCTCAGGATCCAATATTTGCCTCTCGTTGCCTTCATTATATTTTTTGAAGGCCTGCATTATAAGCAATTTAATAGTTTTTGTAATGCTTAAGAAAGCATTGGAATGATTACCAAGTCTAATTTGTACTGTGGGCTTTTTTCTAACCAATCTAGTTTAAATTTTATAAACCACAAATTTGAAAGATGAAATTTATCTTTCATGAAAAAAAGACAATAGTCTAACATTTATTCCTATACAAAATCTGGTCATAATACAGGCTGCTAATTCAAAACCATGAAACAAAGACCTGGGTCCTAATCATTCGGGGTGACTTCATCTTAGTATAATTTAATTTTTTTTGTTCCTAGGAGTCCAGGAATCTACTTTAGCATTCTCAATATTTTCTTCATGACTTTTGCATAAAATTCAAGTTAATTACCCCTAGGTAATCTCCTCTACTTATATTATTAATCAATGTAAAATATTATATGCAAGTCCCTAACATTAATGGTATTTATATTTAGCTTACATAAGACTCCTCATGTGGCCTATACCGACACCAGCATATCTCGTTCCAGTCAAAGACTGGAAACTCCCATAGGGAATGCGAATTTGAATCTTGCAAGAATTTGGGCCAGTTGTTTAGCAACTATTTTGATAGATTTTTACTTGGCAATTGTGAATGTTATTTCTCTATCTCATGATAGGTTGGTTAGGAGAACTTCTGATGTGTGAATAAAATTTCCTGAACTAGACAAATCTACAAAGATATATCTCTGTGAAGAACATTTTGCTGCTCTTTTGAGAAAGGAACAAATCAGATATATTTAGCAAAGAGATTTCAGTTGTTCCATAACTAGTTTGTTCTACCTTCTGTCTACCAAAAATATGATTCTTCCAGATTGATCATGAAGTTTGAATCTATAACTTGGAAACAAAAATTTTAAAGGATATTTCCATCCTAGATCAGCTAGACTTTATTTTTTCTCGACGGTGCATTACACACACAGATAACAATTCAAGTATGGTAATCGATTGTATATGCTTGTCCAAAAAGCAAAAGCAAGTGACAGTACGATGATCTTACCCATCTCACAGTGATCCTTTCATCAGGGGTTCTCTTTACGTCGACCGGACGGCGTGCCGAAAGAATTTCCAGCAGTAAAACTCCAAAGGAGTAAACATCACTCTTCACAGTAAGGCGAAACGTCTTCAGATATTCTGGATCAACGTAACCAGCTGTACCTTTTACCTTTGTCTGAATGTGAGTCTGATCAGCTTCCGTGGGTCCAGTTCTAGCAAAGCCAAAGTCAGCGACCTTGGCTCCAAAGCCTTCAGTTAGTAAAATGTTTGACGACTTCACATCACGGTGAATGACAATCTTTTCTGGCAGTGTAATACATCAGAAAGAAGATTATATAAGAACTTTAGAGAGTAACATACGTATGGAATACAACTAAACATCCAGTGAACTTTACATAATCAAGTAATGCAAGTTCTAACTATTGATTTTTGCTGCATGGTCTTTCTCACTCCAGTGAACTTTACATTAGGTTATATCATTTATAATATTTTGAAATAATTAAATCGGTTTTTATTACATTTGGCTATAGTTTAGCCTCCCTCTACTGTTTTACTCCTTCAATATGTCTCTATATATCAATAAGTATACTTAAATTTCCGTATATATTTGCGTATTAATTTGTGTACACTGTAGTATGTGTATGTAGAAGATAATTTCTCGTTCACTCCCACTTAACAGGACAACTGTCGCTTTGTAGGTTCAAATCTGTTGCCTAGAAATAAGACAGGCAAGGATTCAAGCAGCTACAACTTGATTGAAATACCATCTGCCTTAATGAACAAAAATTACTGAACAGTCCCATGTATCACTCTATCCCAATTTGCAAGACTGCCAGCCAATCATAAATTCAAACTACAGAATTGCCAGACTTTAGGAAAGTTCCCATAACACTCCATGAAGAAAATCTCTCCCTACCGTCACTCTTGCTCTTTCTCCTTGTTATTCCGCTTGTCTTTTCTTGCTTCCCCACGTGCCCAAACACGTGTACAGATATGCCCATGAACAATCAAAGTGGCATTTGGTCCCAACTAAAAACATGATCATGATCCTTGAAAAAATTGCTAATTGTAGTATATCTCAACCAAGTATGTTTCTTATAATCTAAGGATGTTAGATAAATGCCAATAAATTCAAGGATGTGAAGGGCAGAAAACGAATTGAATCCTTGGCAAAATTATATGTTTAGAAAATGATAGCTACCTTCCATTGAAATGAAAAAGAAAATGAAAAAGAGAAGGAGAAGGAGAGAAAAATCTATCAAGAAAACTTTCTTATAAGAGGTAAAAACAGACAGATCCTCAGAGATTGTCACCTGCATATAGATGGAGATATGTCAATCCATGAGCAACATCAATGGCTATTTCTAGCCGTTGACTGAAATCCAATATCTTCCCATACTTACCTGCAAATTTAGTTGAATTATGATTTGGCTTTAGGAAAATCCATCTATTGCTTACTTGCTAATTATTGATAGTATCTTACCATCTAAATGCTCCCTTAGGTTGCCATTTGGCACATACTCAGTAATGATAATAAGCTCATTCCCTTGAGCAGTATAACCAAGTAATCTGACCAAGTTTTTATGCTCAATTTTAGTGAGGAGTTCAACTTCATTTTTAAATTCAGCTTGGATAGTAGCAATATGATCCTGTTAAGAATACAAACTATCAAGAGTGTAACCATGTGTGCTTGAGATTCGAAATTAAGTGATCTCAGACAACAACCCAAATAAAATTAACGAGATATTAAATAGAAATTACTCCATGATTGAACAAAAAGGTTGAATTCTCATGTCAGAAACATCTTCTATTTTGTTCTACAAAGTAGATATAGGTAGTATACATATCAAGGAAACAAGCAAATTAACCTGAGATCCTCTAAATTTCCTAATTATTAAGAGCTTTTACACAATAAACAAGTATGAGCATTGTAATTTAACAAATTATTAAGATCCATAACAGAATTATCAAAAGATATTTAACAAAAAAATCAAAATTTTGAATAATGTACAAGTATGAGCATTGTAATTTCTTTAGCTATGTGATCATTTAGGATTACCTTCTTTGCCCGCTTTATAGCAATAAATTGTCCACTAGGTAGCTCAGCCTTATAGACAGTTGCAAAACTACCTTCGCCAATTACTAGGGAGGATGAGAAATTTCTTGTAAGTTTGATGATCTCATTGAGGCTGAGATTTAATGGCTCAAGTTTATTTGGTTGTGGAGACAGTGAAAATCGAGATGGACTTGGAGGCACTCTAGTTGGAGTTGCTGGTGTCTTTCCAGAATTTGACCTGAGCTCAAATGAGTCCACTGTAGCAGCAAGAGATATTTGTTGATGAAAAGTTCTAATTGCAATGATTAATTGTGACAGAGAAAATCATCAGTTTCACTACAGAAAAACTAAATGAACGAGGTCATATAATGTAGGAAAGGCACTACTAATAATGGTTTAACAAGTCCATGAATGATGTGCATCTATATGGTTTATAGGTCAAATTAACAGCATAGCATGAAAATTGACACTGAATTAAGTGTACCCTTTGATGAATTCATGAGATGCTTTTATCCATATACTCCATCTATCAAAACTGAACATATTTATGAAAGCCATGTAGAATCACTTTGATAAGAATCAATAGCTGTATAAAGCAATTGAGCTAACCAGAGATTGCTTAGACTCACAAATGATTGATTCTTAGTTGCATTCTAACGATGAACAAGTTTTTCAGTTATGATAAGTTCTGCTGCATGCCAAAATAATGGTTTTGTATATTTCAGGGGTGATTGCCAGCATGTTCTCGAATATTGTTATGCAGCGCTGGTTCTAAAGGAACCAAGTGCAGCAGCATATTGTATCTTTTAATCACTTATTAGCTATTACTTATTGCAGATACTGACTAAATGATTTCTTAAGCTAGGTTCCTTCATCTGATTAGCTATTACTTATCACATTCTGAAAAGTTACTAGATTGGAATCCTGGTCCACTGTGAACTAGCTGCACTGGTGAAGCATGCAAGTATTAGCATTTAAAAGTGTCAGCGTGTCATTGGGGTTAGGACCTAATGACAGTCCTGCTGACAAGTAAGACATTCAAAAATGCAAAATTAGTGGTTGATATTTGAGTAGCATGCCATGGAGGAATTTTGGTGATGTAGAGACATTTTAAATATACATCCGGAACAGATTTAGAAACTTGAGGAAAAGATTAACCTATGAATCAGTCAAGCGCCATTTTTAAACCTCAAATCTTCATGAACACATTGTTTTTCAGCTGATTTCATTGGAAGGGTCCCAATTCACCAACTTTTTCCTTATTTTTATTTATTCAAACAAGAAGTATTTTTCTGTCAGAATTAGCGAGCTCCAAAATCTCACTGACCTAAGAGATCGATCATTATTAGGTCTTCAGGGGATTCATCAATGGAATTATTTCCTAAACCTTCATTCCTACTACTCTATAAATAACTTGTTTTTCCCAATTGCACATTTTTCCATTCAACACATCAAAAACTTTACAAGTGGTTCTACATGTCCTTCCTAGATCTCTTGTAAGTGACTGGTTCTTTACAATTCATTGCATCAAATAAAATCATATACCACGAGGAACTGCTCCAATTAGAAAGATACAGGTCTCCATTGGGGTCTAGACAAAAACAAATTAAAATGCAACAATGTAGAAAAATAATATCATTAATAAATGTAACAATTTGAAACACCAGAACAACAAACTGGCTCAGATAAAATGCCCTCCATGATATTCAAAATTAAGGAAAGAACTGGTTTATCTTACATGAAGTTGAACCTCCATGTAGAACAGCATCCTCACTTATGTCATTGCTCTTCGGACTACAGCAAGGACAAATGAAGCTGCAGCACAGCCAGAAACCTTCTGAAACAGATAACATAACACTATCTGGTCTCGCACCTGAATAATATTGATTTTTGCTCTGTTTGATTTAGTTCATCAATAATGTAACCATCTAAGGATCAATGTGGAAGAAGTTTTTTTTCACTTCCAATTTTATCAGGTTCCCTATACAAAAACAATTAGAACAAGCTATAATGTCCCAAAGAATGACCCATGCAAAAGCAAATCAACAAAATCTAGGAAAGAAGATAAAACCATCTCCAGAAAATTATTTTGTATGAATAAGGTAAAAAGACCTTATTTCTTAAATCATACTCATCTCCACGGTTATGTGAAAGGAGATGTACTTATACTATGATTTATATAGCTTCAACTGATTAATGACCTGTGTATACTAAAAAAGATTAATTCAATATGTGGAATAATAATAAAGAAAATTCAAACAAACAAAAAGAAATCAAGATGTGAGCTTCCTTCCTTCCCTTTTTTGCCAATGGTTTTATTCTTCTCAGTAACTTTCAATCGTCAATGTGCATTCTTTCACCTAATAAAGCATACAAACTATCGTCTAATTCAGTCTGGTTGCAAAATATTGTCACAATATACATTTTAATTAGCTCAACGAACAACGCTACCAAGAATTAGCAACTGCCAGATGTATGACAAATATAAGCATGTTACTATTATCATACATCCGTAATAATTTGCTGCATTAAATTAAATCTGATAATCAACTTCAAAATTTCCAACATAGACTAACTATATAGTCTCATTTCATAAATGACATATGAAAATGTATAAACAGGGAGAGCAAAAAAAAAAAAAAACAGAATTCAACTAATTCAAATGGTTGCCGACAACTGGACAAGATGTTTACCAAATGCTGAACTGGGAATGCTACAAACGAATAATTGCAAGCCAAGAAAACAAATTCTCTGATATAAAGCGAATTGCACGAACAAATCATTCCGAAAGACAAATTCTTTTCTGCACGATCAAATACATAAAAAGAAGAAAATTTGGAAATTACTGAGAAATATACGGGCCCTTTTCTCAAGGGTAAAGACGGGCAAGTCCAGGCCGCAATAGTCCTTGCTAATTCTTTCCCAATAACCTGCGCGAGATTAGAAGCTAAACGCCCACTCGTGAAGTACGACGACTCTAGCTTGGTTCTCAGAAAAAAAAAAAGCAAGACAATCCACCTCCTTCGTACTAATTAAAATGGACTCGCATCCATCCGACGATCCAGCTAGACAAGATCCAGGCCGATGCGGCGATCAAACTGAAGCGAAACTTTACCGATAGCGACAAACCTAGAAGGAACACGAGCATCCGCGAAACATCAACATCGTCGCCATCCGAGAGTCGAGTCACCTCCTCGAGCTGATCGCCGAATCTCGCACGAATACGGCCGAGATTGGTAGACGGCCGATGCCGCCTGAGAAGTCTTGTCGAGGGAAAACGATGCGATTGGCGACTGCGGGAAGGGAAGCCGGTCGAGCTAGAGAAAAAGATCGGGGTCCTTCCGAAGACTTGGAAGACTTCTATACCGTGCATCATGGCGGCGGTCCGGTTTGGAATTGGGAGAAGAGACATTTGACCGTTCAACGGAAACGACGACGCCGCTGGACGGGACAGTGTCTCGAAATAAAATAATTTATAGAGCTCTTTTTAAAAAAAAAAAAAAAAGAGGCATCTTTTTTATGATTTATTTAATTCGGAATGACTTTTTAATTTTTGCCATCGGATACATCAACGAGGGCATTATCATGGTTAGTATTTTTTTATTTTATTTTGATGATCGATAAAAAAAATTAAAGATCAGATTCATCATTTTTAGAATTAATCTATTTAAAAAATTGAATATCTGAATAAAAGTAAAAATAAAAAAGCCGGCGAGCCGGCGAAACGCGGGAGTGGGAAAGTGGGGGACCGGCAAGACGAACGCGTTGGTGTTCGTCTGGAAAGGATTTGGTGACCAAGGACGCCTGCCAGTGGATGCTCAAGTGGACCCAAGTCGAGATAGGTTTGGGTAAGTTATGGCTGGTCAAAAAGGCTGATGGATGTTAGGTTGGAATCTAACGTCCAATCGTGTGATTTATTAGGTGGCGATGGAATCAGTATTATTATTTTTCTGTCTAGCGTATATTAAAAGAGGGGGAAAAAAGCAAATTTAAGGTGTCTTATATTATATTTTAGATTATTAAAGTTAACATTTTACGTTATTAATGGTCGAGGCATCTGCTGAATTTTATTACTGTGAATCAAAATATATATATATATATATATATATAAATTCTTTTATGCAAAATTAAAATCTATCACCTTAGCAGTCTCACACGATCAGCCTCGCGATATCTATGAAGAGGTAAATCGAGAAATTACAATTGATCACGATGCAAAAATAGATTCTGTATTTCTTAAAATATATAATCGTGCGCGATATCAGAATTGAGATCTCCAAAATTTTTCGGAGCGTTTGAAATAATAAATAATATTATTTTATATATTTTTTTATTTATGATTAAATTATATAAGATTTTTTTTTAAATTTAAAGGTTGAATTATAATATTAAATATATAAAAATTAAAATTAAAAATTATTTTTATTTACGATTAAGTAATTTAATTTTTTTTTAAAGATTGAATTATAATATTAAATATAAAATAAAATAAATATAAATATAAAATAATATTAGTTACTATTTCAACGTCCAAATTTTTTTTAAATATTTCGATTTTGATATCGTAACTAAATATACATACTTTCTTGGAGATTACAAGAGAAGCAGACGACTTTGCAGAGGAAGGCACGGAGTTGGACCGCGGTATCCACGCCGTGGACTGGGAGCTAGCGCGGTGGTGCCGGCAGCAGACGAAGGAGCCCTGGTGTGTCGTCGGTGAGCAGAGGCACATGCCACCGCGCCGGCGCCGCCCTTCGGAGAAGCTAGGGACTTGGAAGTGCCTCCACCAGACCACCCTTCTCCTTCTTGCGGCCTGCACCGGCCGCCGCCATGAATATGGTGCCATCGGAAGCCATTCCTCCTTTGGAAGCCAAACTTATTCATTTTACGCCTTGAACTTTACCTTATCACAGAACGCCCTTTCAAACTCTTTCTTTTATGAATAATTCACTAATCCTTGTGAAGTCACTGGAGTAGTGATCTG
>JBBMKF010000117.1:5279961-5297522 GCA_037834155.1 Curcuma caesia | reverse complement strand
TCCTCTTATTTTATGTATTAATTGGTAATTTAGTCGGTGCATTTATCATACAAACATATGATACAATACTAAAAATATTTATTTTGTATGTGATACTATCAGTATCTAGTCTATTCCAAGTCAGCAGGACACACCTACGTGGACTCATCCCGAGCTAACCAGTCATCTTGTGGAGTCACCATTATTCGAATCACACTTGGCCGAGCTACCAAGCTGAACTAATCCGAGCTGCCAAACTAGGCCAAGCTAGTTCGAGTTTATCTAAGTTGTCGAGTCGTTAGATCGGGTCCTCTGAACCATCCAAACTTATTTAGTTGGACTCAACAAACTACAGGGAGACATGGGCCATAATGTGCTCTCCACTCTCTCATGATCTCCATGGGTACCTCATACTTATAAGACAAGATATATGCTACGGAAAATATGGGGTTGACTCTCTCTAATTCACTTTCTCTTTTTACTTTTCTCTTTCTATTATATTAACTTAGGTATAGGAAAGACCTCACCGGAGGCAACTCCCAACTAATTGTGTTATTCCTCGTAGAGTTGATCATGTCATGAGAAGAAGCATAGTCAGTAATATAGTGGATTTTGACAGCATCAGTATGTAATTACCATCTTTAAGTCAGTTTACTATATATATATCTCAATATCTCGATCTAGTTAGATTTTAACTCTTCTCTACATGTTCAAGAAAATTCCTATCTTCTAATCAATTTCACATTTTCCTCTTCATAACATTAAAAGTAAACATGGAAAATCTTTATCTCAACGTTTTCAGCTACTTTTTCTCTCATGTAAACAGAACTAAATAATTCTACTTCTGAATGAAAATTAAGGTTTGAGATGATATTGCATAAGGCATTCTCGCATTCAACAACAAAAAAATAATACACTAATTACTACAGCTTTTGTTTAGAAACAATATAAGTTTTTGTTTGTTTCTTGTGTGATCTGGTGTCAGCTTTATATACAATAATCACAACCAATCAACACGTCAGACTTCAACACGTATTAAAAAGTACAAAGTCTCATCTTAATTTTCGCTCACAAAAACAAAAAAAAAAGAGTTCATCTTAAATTTGAGGGTTTCCACGAAGAAGCCTATAACTTGCATGATTGCATCCCCTTGTCCTCAGTCTATCAATTACTTTTGTCGCACATTGTGAGGTGCAGGGATGAAGTGTACGAAACTTCTTATGATTAATTAACTAGTTCATCGATCAAATTATTTTTTAGAAAAAAAAATCATTATCTTGATGATTGGATGTCTACTTCTTAACTGGAAGTAAGCATATTGTCACTTTCATTCTCTCCTTCTCTGCAATCAATCATTCGTATAGAAAGTGATGGGACTACAAAGAGTTGCTAAACATATAACAAACTAAAGTTATTTGGAAACCAAAAACTTCACTAGTTCGGATCAGTATCAGAAGTTTGATAGCTCATAGCAAGCTCTGATCATAATAGAAAAGGTCTTCAAGGGGGTACATGGTCTCCCATGGCGGAAAGGAATCACTCATACTAAGAACAGTGTCCGTGGAAGCAGCGAAGAGCGAGTCATCAGTTGTGAAGGAAGAGTTGCAGCTTTCAAAAGTGTCAACAATCCGTGGCTGTACTTCTGCATTCCAGCTCTCATTTGACGTCCTCAGTTCGATTTCTGAAACAACATCTGTGTCCATCTCTTTGGCTCGTGAACCAGATGCTCGTGAAGAAATGCCGGAGAGTGGATGATCGACATGGTTATCAGGCTGATGGATGAGTTTACGAGTCACTGGATTCGAGTCCTGGAGTTTAAATCTCTTCTTGATCCGGGTGTTCCAGTGGTTCTTGATTTCGTTATCAGTGCGGCCAGGGAAATGCGATGCTATCTTGGACCACCTAAACGAGGTCGATCATCAACAAAACAATAAAGATTCAAGAAAACTGATAGAAAGATCATGAGTCGAGCGTCGAATGTGCATACCGGTTACCGAAGCGCGATTGAAGTTGGATGATTTGGTCCTCTTCTTCTTGAGAAATGACCCCTCGTTTGAGGTCGGGACGAAGGTAATTAGTCCATCTCAATCTGCAACTCTTCCCACATCTCATCAGACCTGCAGAGGCAAGAGAGCCTGCATTGCAGTGAGCCGCAACGTAGTGACAGAGAGGAACAACATGCATACCTGCAAGCTTCGGCACCAGGCGCCAACAATGGATGCCATTGCGGAGGATGAAATTGGTGAGTTTCTGATCCTCGTCGAGTGTCCAGAGACCTCGCTTCACTCCTGACTTATCGCAGCATGGTTGCCTCCCCATCTCGAACAAGAGAGAGCAATCTTAGCCCAACAAAAGTGAGTGAAAAAGCTACCACAAACCAGGTGTTTATATCCTGGGCCTCAAGATGCTGCCAGTTCATCTTCTTCTTAATCAAATGATTGAGCCTATCCTTCACGAGCGAGGCCTTTGATAGACTTGCTTGAAGATTCTTTGACAAGGATTAGAATAAGATGGTGGTTGAAGTGGAAGAAGACAAGCACACATGTTTGCTGAATTCTCTTGGAGAGGAGTTCAGATTCCTTCAATGGTCCGCTAGGAAGAAGCTTAAAGATTTCGTCTTCAGTAGCGGCCTGCCATTTGCCCACAATGAGAAGAGGAGACGAGGTGAAGCGACTACAAGATGTTAGAAATGTGAATGGAAAAATGATGGAAGGAAGGAAAAGACTTGGTAGGATTTTAATCCTACGTTGAGAGTTTTATGGTTAGATGATTAATTTATATTGTTGCACAAGTATGTATGTTATAAATAAATACACAAGGAGAGACTCTTTTTCATGGGATGATTAGGACAAAATTTACAATTTTTTTGCTACTTGCTCAAGAATATAATAGAAGAATTCATTAGACAATTAATTATGAATTCGTAACCACTCATGGTTGACGGTAGTGTTTCGACCTAGACAGTAAATGATATTTATTTGATCATTTATGCAGCCAAAGGGAAGACACACTTATAAAAGAAGGCGAGATCTTGAGTAGGAAAAATGAAGCATATTAAAAAGATCACCATCCACCTCCGTGCCCCCTTGCTCTCATCCTCTCTGTTGTGCATCGGCAGAATATCTGTGATAGCAATCGGATACTTCTTAGTTTGCCGCGACTATTTGTGTTTGGTGAGGATTACAATTTGCCATTGAATCTTGAGAAACAGACGACCCACACCAATCTCGGAGCATCGCCGGAAGTGGAGCAAATATGTTTTAAGGACAATGCATCTAACGCAGACTTCGACATCGCTATTTGATTAGTTACAACGACCCACTCGATAGTCGGGCTCGCTTCTTCCTGATTCAACAGTTGGGTACACTTCTTCCCAATTCGACGGTCGAACATGTTTCTTCCCGATTCAGGTAATTAGACACCTGACTTGATATTCGGTAACTCAACATCGTTTTACCCAACTTTGCATTCAGAGTACTTGGTGACTCGACCACTAGCATCGACCCGGAGGCACTTGGCCTTCACTCAAAAGCACTCAGCTGACTTGGCGGCTCGGTAAGCTTGGACTCGGTGACTTGGTAGATCGTGCACATAGAGTCCTAACTTCCCACTAGGACTTTGGAGCACTCGGAGTCCCGATTTTTCACTTGGACTTGGGAGCACTTGGACCTTGCCAGCGAATTAAGTCCAACTTGGTTTAGGTGTACGACTCATCTTCTGGCAATGCCGATAAGACAATAGATCTTCTACTATCATCTTGAGATTATCAGTTCAAGTCAATCAACAGATAAGTTGAAGTTGAACCTCAATTGTAATATCTAACAACAAGATTGTCTAATAATCTTTTAAAAAAAATTGATTCTGTTGAGATGACCACAGAAGCGGTAGAAGTGCAACAAACTCAACTCATGACGACCCCTTTTGTCCCGATTGAAAATGTTCCAATCAGCCATAGGGGGAATTCAGAGAAGTTCAATGGGTGGTGAACTTCAAGCGGTGATAGTAAAAGATGTTCTTCTATCTGACTAAGCTGAATTTGGCTCCGTTCTTGACAAAGGAACCTCCCAAGCAGGCTAAGGATATGACGGAGGTCCAGACCATCAGTGTAGTGGAGGTATGAAATCATTCTGAATTCCTATGGCGAAATTACATACTCAACTGCCTTATCGACTAGTTATACATTGTGTATAACATGAAGAGAATGACTAAAAAGCTGTGGGAGTCTCTAGACAAGAAGTACAAATAAAGGATGCGGGGGCCAATAAGTTCATTGTGGGACGATTCTTGGACTACAAGATGGTTGACTCCAAGACGGTGATTAGCTAAGTCCAAGAGCTCTAGGTGATCCTGCATGAGATTCACTCAGAAGATATGGTTCTGAGTGAAATCTTCAGGTGGCTATGATCATTGAGAAGCTGCCTCCCAGCTGGAAGGACTTCAAGAACTAACTAAAGCATAAGCTGAAGGAGATGAACGTGGAAGAACTCATTATTAAACTTCGCATTGAAGAAGATACCAAGAGTTTAAAAAGAAAATTGATCTCTTATGCTATTGTAAAAGCCAACATGATCGAGTGCGGTCAAAAATTGAAATAGAAGAATCTTAAATCTTCCAAGATGGGACCCAGAGGAGGCACAAATAAGAAGAAATTCTCTAGGAAGTGTTTCAACTGTGATCGAGTTGGTCACAAATTTTCAGAATATAAAAAGCTGAAGAAGAAGTAGGAGGCCAACCTGAATAAGAGACCAGAAATATACGACCTCTGCACTATGGTCTCCAAGCCAAACTTGGTGGGTTCAAACCCGCGATAATGATGGATCGATACCGATGCGACCAGCCATGTGTGTTGCAATAAGGAGTTGTTCCACAACATTAAAGAAGTCAATGGGGACAAGTTCATGAGGAATTCAACAACCTCAGACATCATAGGCAAAGAAAAAGTAATGCTGAAGATGATCTCAGGTAAGAAACTCACTCTGAACAATGTGCTGTATGTTTTGGAGGTTTGAAAGAATCTAGTGTCCGAATCACTTGTGAAAAAGCATGACTTCCGCATTATTTTGAGTCGGGCAAGGTGGTATTGTCTAAGAATGAGATGTTTGTAGGAAAAGATTATGTAATTGATAGGTTATTTAAGTCCAATGTAATGACCATTAGGTCCACAGTTAATAAAAATGAAAGCTCTTCCTCTTATATGCTCGACTCTTCGTGTTTGTGGCATGGTAGACTAGGACATGTTAACTACGATGGGTTGCATAAATTAATTAACATACAAAACATATTTACATTCCACCTTGACCCAAAACGAAGTGTGAGACTTGTGTTGAAGCGAAGATGACAAAGTCATCCTTTTAACACATTGAAAGAAGCAATGAACTACTTAGCTTAATCCACACCAATGTGTGTGATCTAAAAGGTACATCGACACATGGTGGGAATAATTACTTTATCATTTTTATTGATGATAATATAAAATATTATTTTATGTATCTTCTCAAAAGTAAGGATAAAACCATAGAAAATTTTGTTCTCTATAAGAATGAGGTTGGAAACTAACTTAATAAAAAGATTAAGGTGATTCAAAGTGATCGAGGCGGTGAATATATATCACCATTCGTGGAGTTGTGTGTTGAATATGGGATCAGACGCGAAACAATAGCTCTCTATACTCCTAAGCAAAATGATATTATTAATAAAAAGAATCATACTTTGAAAGAGATGATGAATGCTCTTTTATTGAGCTCTAAACTAATGGAGCACAAGTGAGGGAAAGCTGTGTTAATAGCTAATTATCTTTTGAATAAAGTGTCCAAAAGAAAATAGATAAGAACCCTTATGAGTTTGGAACAGAAGACAATCATTCTATAAATACTTACGAGTGTGAGGGTGTATGACTAAAGTTTCAGTGCTTGATCCGAAAAAGATCAAGATGAGATCAAAAACTGTTGATTGCATATTTATTAGATATGCACATAATAATAGTACATATAGGTTCCTTATGTATGAATCTCAAATATCGGAGATACACAATAACCCAATTATTGAATCGAGAAATGTCTCATTCTTTGAACATGTATTTTAGTATAAGACCCGAGAGGATGCTAACTCCTCAAAACGGGCATATAAAACAGAACAAGAAGAAGATGATGAACCAGTTGAGGTTGAGCTTAGATGAAGTAAAAGAGCTTGGGGGGGGGGGAGGAATTCTTGTAATGGATTTTATCACTTTTATGTTGGAAAATAATATCCAAAGTTATTCAGAAATAATTAACTCTTCTGAGGGACCTCAATGAAAAGAGATAATTACATCTGAGATTGCTCTATCTTACAAAATCACACTTGAGAACTTATGGATCTTCCTTAAGGAAGTAAACCACTAGGGTGCAAGTAAATTTTCAAGAAAAAGATGAAATAAGATGGCACGATTAATAAGTACAATGCCAGATTGGTAATTAAAGGTTACCTACAATGAAAAGACCTTGATTACTTTGATACATATTCTCTGATATCAAGAATAACTTCTATTAGAGTGTTGTTGGCTATTGCCACTCTATGGAATCTAAAAATAATTAGATGGATATAAAGATAACTTTTCTAAACGAATATTTAAAAAAGGAAATCTACTTAGAACAATCTGAAGAATTTTCTGTGCTAGGGTAAAAAAATAAGATTTGTAAATTGATAAAGTCGTTATATGACTTGAAACAAGCATCAAAGCAATGACATGAGAAATTTGATAATGCTATAAAGGAAAGTAGATTTAAGATCAATGAATGTGATAAATGTGTCACATGAATGCCACAGAGAATGACTATGTCATCTTGTATCTATATGTAGATGATATATTTATCATTGAGAATAATGATAAGATAATCAAATCCACTAAAGATATGTTGAATTCAAGATTTGACATAAAAGATATATGCCTAGCTAATGTAATTTTAGGAATTAAGATTTTTAGAACAGTAGAAGGATTTGTTATGAGTCAGTCCCATTATGTGGATAAGATTCTTGAGAGATTCACGAAGGATGATACTACATTGATATGGACTTTGATAGATACGGGTTAACATCTATTGAAAAATTAAGGAGAGAGTATCTCTCAGATAGAGTACTCTAGGGTGATTAAAAATCTGATGTACTTAATAAATTGTACATGATCAAACATAGCTTACGTAGTGAGTAAACTGAGTAGATACACGAGTAATCCAAGTGTTGAGCACTTGAAAGGGATAACAAGACTACCGAGGTACTTAAGGTATACTTGTGTTTATGGACTACACTATACGAGATATTCTGTTGTGATTTAAGGATACAATGATGCGAGTTGGATATCTGATATGAAAGACTCTAAGTCTATGAGTAGATATATATTCACTTTGGGTGGTGTAGCCATTTCATGAAAATCTTTTAAGCAAACTATAATAATCAGATTCATGATGGAATCTGAGTTTGTAACTTTTGACAAATATGATGAAGAAATTGAATGACTATGATAATTTTTAGAAGGTGTTCTTAGATGATCGAAATCTGTGTCCGTAATTTGTATATATTGTGATAGTCAAACAACAATTGACCAATCACAAAGTCATCTGTATAATGGTAAGTCTTGACATATACGTCGTAGACATAATAACATTAGACAATTACTCTTAACGAGAGTTATCACTATCGATTATGTGAAGTCAAAAGATAATCTAGCAGATCCACTAACTAAAGGGTTAAACACAAAGTTAATTGCAAGGGATGAGCTTGATACCAATGAAAAATATTAGTGCAAAGGAAATCCAACATATGCTGATTGGAGATCCCAAGAACTAAGTTCAATGGGACAACTTAACTTGACTAAGTGGGGGAAATACGCAATGAAAGGATGGAGGTTAAGCATGTGGCTTTTAATGATCCAGTAGAGTAATGTATAATACTCTTGCGAGATCACTTATGAGAGAAAGAACTGGGGCCGCTTCAAAGAGAATTGGTGACACAATTTTTAGAACTTTTCACAGAACCAAACGTGCTCATAACCAAGAACGAATACATCCATGAGCACTAAATTGTATCAGGAAAAGTCTTGAGTGAGATGTGTCAATATTTACACACACAGATAGAATAGTTCAAGGATATTGTGTCTACTATCAGCTAGTAAACAAACATATCTTCACAAGGGAAGGTTCAAAGGGTAAAACCTACCTGTCCTATACTTGACTCAACTGTTGAATGATATCATATATCCTGTTTCCATTCATACAGGAATTGTTAGAAATGTGAATAGAAAAAGGTGGATGCAAGGAAGAGACTCCATGAGATTTTAGTCTCACATTGGGAGTTTTATGACTAGATGGTTGATTTATATTGTTGCACAAGCATGTATGTTATAAACAAATGCATGGAGAGATATTCTCTCACGTGTGGGTGCGCAGGGGGGTGTAAACCCAAGGCCTAGATTGTATTGAACTAAGTTGACTCGTATGCAAGCACGATCTGCGTGCGTCAAATGCTAGATCGGTAAAGGCAAAATTGAATATTTTTTTGCACTACTTGCTTAAAGTGTAACAGAAGAATTAATCAGGCGATTAATTGTGAATCTGTAATCATCGATGGTCAGCAATAAAGTTTCGATCTAGATAATAAATGATATTTATTTAGTCATTTACATACCCAAAGGAAAGATACTCCTATAAAAGGAGGCGAGATCTTGAGCAAGAAAAATGAAGCAAAAGATCTTCATCCACCTTTGTGTCCTTTAGCTCTCATCCTCTTTGTCATGCATCTCTTGCTCGATAGAATACCCGTAATATCAATCAAGTACTTTTCAGTTCACCGTGACCATCAGTGTTTGATGAGGATTGTGGGTTGTCGTTGAATTCTGAAAAATAGAGGACCCACAACAAGTTCGAAGTACCGCCGAAAGTGGGACGAATCTGTTTTAAAGACACTGCATCTAACACAAGCCTCAACATCGCTATCCGACTAGGTACAACAATCCACTTGAGCTCGAGCAACACTTGGTAATGGGCACGCTTCTTCTCGATTCGGTTAGTTGAGTGACTTCACACCTAACTCAGTGACTCGATGACTCAACATCGACTTATCGGACTCGACACTCAGATACTCAATGACTGAACCACTCAGCATGGACATAGAGGCACTCGACTGACTTGGCGGTTCGGTAAGCTTGAACTCGACGAATCGAGCACTTGAACTCTCAATTTTTCATTAGAACTCGGAAGCACTCAGAGACTCGACTTCTCACTCAGACTCGGAAGGATTCAAGCACTTAGTTCTGTCAACTAAATCCAACTCGGTTCGGGATGATCTTGCAGTTCTATTCCTTTTATCTGCACTAGAACCTTTTCTTAAAAATGCTGGATGACCTTTATTTAAATATAAGGATTTGACACTTAGAGTCGACAGCCCAACATACTGACAGAACTTATGAGTTATCTGGCACAAGTACAACGGTTCAAAGATTCTTTTAAAATTCATTAAGAAAAAAAAAATTCAATATCTCTTGTTTTTTATTGATTGTTATTATAGTATTAATCCTGAGTCCGACAAATCAAGTTACGGGTTCGGATTTCGGATCAACCGGATCCGGTTACTTCCACGGTGGCCGTCCGCTGTCGTTTCCTCCTTCCCTACAGCTCGCGCTACCCTAATAAATCTGAAGGTCGTCAACATTTTCTGCCCTAACAAATCTCAAAGAAGGGACTAGCGCCGATCGAGGGCGGCGCGGAATCCGGTGCTCGGTGGGAGGTCTTAATTTAGCCCCCACGTATCCATTTTTTCAGATCTGGAACATACTAAATTTCTTTTGAATTGTGTGGTCACGTGCCGATTTGGTTAATCTGCTGATTGGATCGTTTCCTTGCCTTTGATCTACGACTCCTGTTTGATTTCTATTTGATCTGATCTGATCTGCTTCGTTTTCATTTTCCAAGATCATGGTTTTTCCTGTGATTGTCCTGTGATTTGATACTGTTAGTTTTCTTAGCATTAAATCGATGTAATTTTCTATTTTTTCCACAACAAAATAATTATCATGAGGATAGTGATGATGTGAATGAAGATAATTTTGCTGTTCATTCAGTATTTCCTTTCTCGATCTCGTAAGTACTTGCATGAATCTGTAAGATTAAGTGATGTATTTTTTTTTCTTCTTTTTGCCGTGGAGAAGATCCTTGGCATCTTTCAAGGTGAAGCACATTCTCTTCCTATTCATGTATTTGCTAGATCACAGTTGATTTTAGCAGCTGGATATCTTGTACGAGAAATCAGAATCTTTAGTAAGCTGATTGAAGGTTGTTCTTGTCTGTTCGTAAACACAATATCTGACATGCAGTTTTAATTTTTTTTAACCAAAACCATTAACGAATGTTTTAGTTTATGGTATATGGGATAAGTGATAGTTTTGCAGCAGGTTTGCTTTAGTTGAAATCCTTTCTAAAATCCTGGTTACAAATATATATTGTCGGTAGAGAATGCTATCTGATTATAGATAATATAGATAAAGTTTGTTTATTTTTCACAAGATGATCTAGATAAACTAATATTTCTTTTAGACTAAATTATCTATATGCTGATGTCTTTTATTTGGTTCATAAATTGTTTCATATCTTTCACAAGGATAATTGAA
Organism: Curcuma caesia; assembly: GCA_037834155.1. Taxonomy (NCBI): domain Eukaryota; kingdom Viridiplantae; phylum Streptophyta; class Magnoliopsida; order Zingiberales; family Zingiberaceae; genus Curcuma; species Curcuma caesia. The sequence continues at coordinate 5,286,907 of JBBMKF010000117.1, read as the reverse complement.
AGATATGTCTGTATTTCTATCCTTTATACAAAAGTGTTACTGCCTGTCTTTTGTTTCTTGTGATGTGGACAAAGCAATAGTAACCTCTTACTCACTTTATTATTGGCTTTTGGTCATTCTGTTATGCAGTTTTGGTTTGCTGTTGTGAAGTTGCAAGGATATGGCTGGTGGTTTCAGAGTGCTACATCTTGTTAGGCCATTTTTGGCTTTTTTGCCTGAAGTTCAGAGTGCTGATCGAAAAATTCCATTTAGAGAAAAGGTCATATACACTGTTATTTCCCTCTTTATCTTTCTGGTTTGCAGTCAGCTACCTCTTTATGGAATTCATTCAACTACTGGAGCGGATATACACTGTTATTCTCCTATATGGTAAATATACAGTCAAGATACTTCTATTGCCAAATAATTAGAACAAGTTTAACTAGCAAAATGCATTTAGTGTTTGAATGTTTGTTATTGAAGTGTTTAATTATCTTCAATTTCAGAAGATAACCTAACTAGCTAAAGATTTCTATTTCGTTATAATTATTTGTTGGAAATTTTTGTATTAGTTCAATTATCAAAAGCCTGGTCAGTATTCCAGGAGATAAAGTGTTGGTTGATAGCAACATTTTTGTTATCAAAGAAATATAATTGCAGTTAAAAGTGACAAGATGCAATGTTATAAAAATATCTTTAAATCTATTGACATGATGTTTTTTTGTGAATCATTTGTAGTAGTTGTATCTTATATTGTTATTCATTCTGGATGAAATATATCTCCGTTTTGACATGATGTTTTTTTATAAAGTAAGCTAACTGATTCGTTGGATAAGCATAGGAATAGTAGAAACAAGATTTGAAATGGGATAGAGAGAAGAAACAACTATTTAGTGTACCAATGCAGATAGTTCAAACTAATTAATGTCTGAATGTTTGTTGAGAATAATATGAAACAGAGCTATAAACTATATCTCCATTTTGTTTCTTTATAGTAATCAAGTTACACCATTTTAAAGAAAAATACAATCATTTCCTCAACTCATGGATTCTCATCGATAACTTAAAACAAATGACTGAAGAATAAGGATTTCCATTCCAAAAAAAATAAAAAAATAAAAAGAATTGTGGGAAGGTTGCTATATGATTAATAATGATATATAAGAGGTTTGAGTAAGGGCGTCTATATTTTGTTGCTTTTTTAACTTAAATGCATTCTAGTTCATTGGATTTATATTCAATCAGATTCTAATCATAGATTTTTAAGATTATGAACTTTGATATGTGCATTCCTATTAGAATCGTTTGCTACCAGCAACATGCATACATATTACCTTGGAGATCCCAGTATGTTTTGAAAAAGGCAAAGAGCAATATAGAGGAACACAATTGGAAAATGAAAGGACCGAACAGATATGTTTAGGAGACATAATTATGGCAACTTCTTCCTTGGCCGCACTGCTGCAGTACTGGCCCTCCCTAACTGCTCTCATGCTGGTTTCCTCCTAAGTGGATGAATGACCTACCCTCTATGTATAACATGGTAAGCTGGTGGTTTACTGGAAAAGATGTGTTGGAAGAAGGGTTTCTATCTTTTCTTATCTTCTGTTTTCTGGTAAGGTATGGGAATCACGTAAGGATAGGTATGGAATGTGAGTGAAAATGAATCTCACAAAAAATGTCATCGGGATGCCTTACCAATTGCAACAAAAGAGGGAAGGGCAAAGAGGTGCAAGGGTCCATTGCTTTTGATGCAATGGAGGCCGGATGGAATAGAATACACTTCCCAATAAGATTTTTGAGCAATTAAAATAATAAGCAGAGGTGGACTGTGTTTTCTGTGCCACATGGTACATTGAGGGCACAGAAAATCCACATCCTTTAAAACCATTATATATATTTATAACCAAAGGAACTTATTGTATTTTAGTTTTGTTGGAAAATATTGTTTAGGCAGTCAGTGAATTTTAACTTATCAGTTCATCCTCCTATATTGAATGGAATACCCGTGGCTTTAGATGCATTGCAGGAAAGTCTACTGCAAAGAAAGTTTGTTTGGGCAAGATATTTCAGAAGAAAATATCACCTTTCAGTGAAACCAATTTAACTATATGCATGTTTACATGCTGCTACTTGTTTACAGTGATTAAATCATACTACATGGGAGGGGTTGTAATTTCGGCACTAAAATATTTTAGGTGTCTGTAAGCTATAAAATAGTTCCCTATCTAGAATATACTAGTGCGGGAGAAAAATTGAGAATAGTTGAGTTGTTTGTGTCTTTTACCTTTCTTTCGAGTTGTTTGTGTCTTTTACCTTTCTTTCTCTAATTTATTTGTGTAAGCGTGTGACCATTGTGCCTGAAGTGTAATTGGTGGCTTCAGATAAATTAGATTTAATGATTCATGATATTGGTGTACAGCCTCAGTGTAATTGTTGTTTTCTTTTCCAGAAATGGTGCACAAAAGTTACTTGGTATCCTAATTGCCATTGGAGAGGCAGTTGCATATGTTCTATCTGGAATGTATGGTAGTGTCAGCCAACTTGGTACTGGGAATGCTATTCTCATTATACTGCAACTTTTCTTTGCTGGCATCATCGTCATCTGTTTGGATGAACTTCTCCAAAAAGGATATGGTCTTGGCTCTGGAATTTCTTTATTCATAGCAACTAATATCTGGTAAGTCTCAATAGTTTCCATTCATAGGTTTATACGATAGTTAAGCCTATTTCGATTGCACACATTCTGCAGTGAAAATATTATCTGGAAGGCATTTAGCCCAACAACCATCAACAGTGGACGTGGCGCTGAATTTGAAGGTGCTGTTATTGCCCTATTCCATCTACTGATTACTCGAACAGACAAAGTCCGTGCTCTTCGTGAAGCTTTCTACCGTCAGAATCTTCCAAATGTGACCAACTTACTCGCTACAGTCTTGGTCTTTCTGATTGTTATCTATTTCCAAGGCTTTCGGGTTGTGTTGCCTGTGAGGTCAAAGAATGCCCGTGGGCAGCAAGGCTCTTACCCTATCAAGCTGTTCTACACCTCTAACATGCCCATCATCTTACAGTCAGCTCTTGTCTCAAACCTTTATTTCATCTCCCAGGTACATCTTACCAGCATATGCATCTTTAAGGTTATAGCATCCTACACATTATGTTAACTCTGAACTCTCCTTTGTCCACTACAGTTGTTGTACAGGAGGTACAGTGGAAATTTCCTTGTCAATCTGCTAGGTAAGTGGAAAGAATCAGAGTACTCTGGTCAATCCATTCCTGTTGGTGGTATAGCTTACTACATTACTGCTCCATCAAGGTGATCATCTCTATTCCCCTCCAATTTCAAGTTATCTATTCAAAGTGTTTAACTAATTCTGAACTAAGTTATGCAGTTTGGCGGATATGGCAGCAAACCCATTTCATGCACTTTTTTATATAGTCTTCATGCTCTCAGCTTGTGCTCTTTTCTCCAAAACTTGGATAGAGGTTTCTGGTTCATCTGCAAGGGATGTGGCTAAGCAACTTAAGGTAAACTATAACATTATCCCATTGCATTCGAGGTCGCTGCATGACATTTTTAAACACTGGTTAATTATGGAGTGCACACCAGATATTTGATTGACAGTTGTAGTTACCTAGCAATTTAACATTTTAGATCGGAATAGAATAGATTAGTAAGTTTACTAACCTGACTATTTAAATTGTTCTTGAATCTGGTGCTCCACAGGAACAACAAATGGTTATGCCAGGTCATCGGGAGTCCAATTTACAGAAGGAATTGAATCGTTACATCCCTACTGCTGCAGCATTTGGTGGGGTGTGCATTGGTGCATTGACAGTTCTAGCTGATTTTATGGGTGCAATTGGTTCTGGGACTGGAATCCTTCTAGCTGTCACAATCATATATCAATACTTTGAGACATTTGAGAAGGAGAGAGCCAGTGAGCTTGGGTTCTTCGGCCTGTGATTTCCAAATGCTTGGCGCCTTTCTGAACTTCTATCACAGTTTTGATTAAAGCTGAAACAGATAGGAGTCAATGTTAGTCAAAGAGTTCGGCCTCTAAACTTGAGCTGTTTCCAAAACTTTCTTAGAGAGTTTGTATGTCTACTCTAGTCGGCGTATGCTAAATTAACAACTAGGGCAACTCCTGAATTGTAATGATGCCTCATCTCTGACTCCCTTTTTTGTTTTGGACCGATATCCTCTTTTTGAGTTATGCTATGGAGCTAAGAGTAGCTATTATTCGGTTGAAAAGAGAAAAGTTGAATTGGATTGAACTAATAATTTGTTTCGATTTGATTATTTGGCTAAATCGGTTTGGTTTGAACTGATCGAAGGGTAAGGATATTTCAATTCGGTTTCACAAGTCAGTTTTTTTTAATATAATTTTTATTTATCATTGATATTTATCGCGAGGGATTCGATCTCTCTGAAAATTTATATTAAAATTTTTCAAAAAGAACCATTTGGATTTGCTAGTTGATATACCAAAAATTAATTTCAATTTAATTTTATATGATGGTCGTATAATCGATTGTGTAGGACCGTTAGAATGATAGATTTCATTTGATCGATCATGCACTTATGGTAGTTTCCTCTCTTTTATACACATGGCTTATCATGTATTCATGTTCAAGCAGCCTATTCTGATCTTGGTCTTGCCAATCCTTTGAAAAGTCCTACGAACTCTTCGTCCTTTACAAGTGCCTGAACATAACATTCGTTTGAGGTCACGCCAAACATTTCATTTGTGAAGTAAAACCCTCTTTGGCTTTGTTTACGGATTATTTTATCAAGCGCCTCATTCAACCATCTCATTATGTGGAGTCCAGGATTTCTTTTACGTGTCACACATCTCTGTTTAGGTGTTGAAACTGGTGGCACAGAAGACCCAGTATGGTACGACTAATCCAACCGTCGACTATCGACGTCGTGCATGCTTATTAATTTCTTACCGACTATCTATGTGATATCTTTCTGCACAACGTAATTGACTTCTATTTTGATACGTTCAGCTTCAGATTGAGAAGAGTGCAAGTAATGCCAAATAGCTAGGGCCGATTCGTCAAGATACTAAAAGTCCAATTAATAATTAATCGATTTAATCATTCTAAGACTGAATGCTAATGACATCTGATCAATAATGAACTCATTTGCCTGACTGGTTAATCATCCAATTTTTCTTGGAAGTTTCTTGCCTCAATTTCCTGCCTGTTCATTGTCAAACCAACGACTTTTTCCCTGACATGTGAGGGATCACCTCTTGACTCCATCTTTCTCCAGCAATCCTATAAGAAGGGGAAGATGGCAGTCCATTTCATCTCACGGAAACCAAATCTCTCCTGCAAACTTGTTCTAGCTAGCTGGAGATGGCAGCAGGTAGAACAAATTTTGCCACCAGTTTCTTTACCCTCTTTGTGGTGGTTCTTTTTATAAGTACCACAGTCATGGCCGCCGACGCCCCTGCAGCACCACCAAGCGAGAACTTGTCCGTTCGCGAGCTTCCTTCCGTTGGTCTGGCTGTCTCTGCTGTCTTTGCCTTGATGTTCTCCATGGGCTACTAGAGATCAGTTTCATCTATTGATGTGAGTTGCAGGACTGCCGGATTGTTGTTGTTCTACTACGCTATGTATTTACGTTTATTATCATTCTTCTGTTGTACTTATTGTTCTCACGATATTCTATTAGCTCATTGTACTTTGTTCACGAGGATTATATATTGATTTGCTCGTCTTAGTTATATTTATTTGTTTCTGTTATTGTTTAAATATATATGTCTTCCTCGGGATTACGGTTTAATGGTAAGATATGCCCTTAGTTAACTAAACATTCATTAGTTGATTCTAAATTATAACGTACTGCGAATTAATTTTACCTAATGAAAAAAATAATTCTAGAACACTGACTCCACTCCAGAGCGATGGATCATTGGTGCGTCTCGATTTACTTAATGACCAGTAAAAATTTTTTATGGGATTAAATCAATCACCTTTAGAATTATTCGGTTTGAAAGTTAGCTAGTACACTACAAATTAATTTCCTTTAGTGGAAAGACAATTCTATAATACTGATAGTGAAGTGATGTATCATTCGTGCTTTTCAATTTACCTAATGACTGATGAAAAACTTTGATAGGATCGGACCGACCACCTTCAAAATTAATTAATTCGAATAGCTAGCTATATATAGTGCACTGTGGATTAATTTTCTCTAGTAGAAAGATAATTCTGGAACTCTGATTGCAGAACGATTTGTCATTCGTCCTTCTCGATTTATTTAGTGATCAGTGGGAAATTTCTATGGGATCGGACCGATTACTTCTAAAATTAATGGATTCAAAGAGCTAACTATAGTTGCATTGCGGATTAATTTCCTTTAATGGGAAGATAATTTTGAAACACTAACTGTAGAGCGATGTGTCATTCACGATCATCTTTAAAATTAATCGATTCAGAGAGTTATATATAAAATATATTTATTGACCGATTATCTCTAAAATTAATTGATTCAAAGAGCTAACTATAGTGCATTGTGCCTTAATTTCCTTTAATGGGAAGCTAATTTTGCAACACTAACTGCATAGCGATGTGTCATTCACGATCATCTTTAAAAATAATCGATTCAGAGAGTTATATATATAAAATACATTTATCCTTCGATAGATTATTCAATTGATAGCAGCCGAGAATGAAAATGAGGAAACAAACCAAACATCTAAAATATAATTTTAATATCTATAATATAACCTGTAGCTTCTAAAATATAATTTTAATAACACATATACTACAAAATGATATTTAATTAAGTAATAGGTAAGATTCAATTTGGCAAATTAATTATATACATAAATTTACTTGAAAAATTATTTTTTTAAAAATAAAAACTATCACCCTGATACCATTTATCACCGATCGCTGTCGTGCGGTTTCTATTTGATTTTTTGTTAATTTTTTCGAGAGCGATAAA
>JBBMKF010000117.1:5246671-5279861 GCA_037834155.1 Curcuma caesia | reverse complement strand
TGAATGGAAATGACTAAATTAGCAAGGGCATGTTTTGAGAAAAACTGAAAGTTAATGGTGCTGTTTTGCAATTTTTTCCCATAAATCACTTTTGTCAAAAACAAAACAAAACAAAAACAAAAAAAAGGAAAAAAAAACAAACTGTTGCTATCTTCAATTCCGTGATAAGTTTTAAAACAAAATTGGCTTGCAACCAAAAGTGGTTTGCCCTTATTTCGATTGATTTGTAATTGAGCCAAAGTTGAACCAAAAAGGTTTTGTTTAGTTTATATTTAAGAAAACACTTTTGCCTTATGGTCAAGATTAATCATAATATTTTGATGTGTTAATAATATGATTTAAGTTAAGCATTTTCTATGATTTTAATGTTTATTTAAGTGTGCATATACTTAGGAGATTGTGTTCTCAAAAGCTGAAAGTTGGAATTGAGTGGTGTATGAAGTTGATAAACTCAATGGGATCAAGTTGCAAAGGTGACAAACATAGTTGATTATGATATATATATGGCCTTGGTCTGGATTCTTAAACTTGTCATAGCAATAGAAAAGATTTAATAATAATTTAGACATTTTCTTTTTGGGTCTTGATATTTCCTATTCAGGAAAGAATTACAAGGTTAAACTCCTCTCAAATTACTTAGATATGAAACTATTTCTTATCCACGGTGAAAATTATGAAGTTAGATGAAATTTCAGACTCGCTCTCTGGTTGCACTCAAACTTTATGTTCAACATTAGTGCCGTAAATGAATCCCGAGTGCAACAACAATACAATAATGGTGTATATTGTTGGTACAATCGGCCTCAGGTCAAAGTTGACCAAGTTCAAGTTGGATTTCAATATTTGAGCAATATATTAATTAGATGTCAAAATAAATCAAGGTTAATTGGATACTTAACAGTGAAAGAAAATACAAGTGAGTCAAATTTGATCGGACACTTGATGATCGAAAATTCAACGAAAAATTAACAAAAGAAAAATTCAAATGGATCAAAATTGATCGGACACTTAGTAATTAGAAGTTTAACAAAAACATTGACAAGAAAAAAATCTAAATAGGTCAAAGTTGATCGGACACTTAACGATCGAAAATCTAATAAAGAGTTGACATGAGAAAGAAAATCTAAATAAATCATGAAAGAATGGACACTTGGTGACGATGAAAGTCCTAACAGATCAAGTTAGATCGAATGTCTGCAAGGAATGATGAAATCTCAACAAATCAAGGTTGACTGAATACTAAGCAATGAGAAATCTTGATAGATCAAAGCTGATAAGTTATTGAGCAAAGAAAATCCGAGTTGGTTAAAGTCCAATAGTAGTCAAGATGAGAATTCAACTTTGATAAGGTGGAAACATGAGTTTTAGTTGATTAATCGGATGTATCAGTGGACTCTAAACTCCAAAATTGAACTTTAAGGTGTTAATTAGGATTGCTACAATAACTATAATTCATTGCAAACTCTAAATCCCTAAAAATAAAATTTGCTACAGTAATTAAAATTTACTACACTAATCAATTTTTGGGCTTCCTGTTGTAGTGCTTTTGTAATTGCAGTTAATAGATTGGTAAATTCCATCACTCAATTAGAATACTGTAGCAATAAATAGAATACTTCAAAATCAATTACGTAATTAATTGATAGCTAACAATCAATTAACCAAGTAAAATAATCATTCTACAAGTTTAAATAGTAAGATTTAACAAGTTTAAATAGTAAGATTTAACGTGACAATCGATTGGTGAATAAAATTAATTATTTGATTGATGAAAATCAATCCAAAAACAACCTTTAAAAGAGAATTTCAAGACAAATAGGTATAATCGATTCTTGAAGACTTTGGAACAAAATGTTATAGCATTTCCAAACTAACTAGAGACATTTCCAAGCAATAAAAAATGACTCAAAGCAAGATCCTCATTGTAAAATCGTTTTCAATTTCAATTGTCATTCTATCTTATTTTTATTTTATTATTGTAAAAAATTTAGTGTAAAAGACTTCTCTGCCTCCAGAAGATATCCGAAAATAATAAATTCATAGTGACGATAGTGAGCTCAGAATAGACTCTTAGATTAGTCATCTCAATGAGACGAATACTACGTAAAATCTCAAAATTGCGCATGTAGAATCACATTTGAATTAAGATTTTTACTATGCATTCAAACGACGATTATAATATTAAAACAAAAAGTAATTGAAATTATTTACCTTCCTCTAACGAGTCCTAACATGTATAAGTAAAAAAAATTTAAAGTGCTCGTAAAATGCAACAAAGAATTCATTTGATTTTCGATTTATGGAAGAAACTATCCATAGAATCATATTAATATTTGAATTGAGGGAATACCTGCACCATGGTTCTCTAACATTCTTCAGCACCTGCAAAGCTGTGCATTAGAACATTACTGTTTGCATGGATTATGTCTGAGTAATTCTATGGTGTTTGAGAGTATGCAAACTCTAAGAATCTCTCGATTACATACATAAATTCTTATTCTTAACAAATCTACAAACCATGCATGCATTTAATCATCCATCTATATTTTCTAAATTGATCAAGAACGAGTCTGACAACAAAACCATTAGAAGCTGGTATATATAATACATGACTAGTTATCACTCACCAAGCTAGGGCTATATATGAATTTATCTAATCAAGTATACATCCAATCCTCTCACTCTCTTAAGTTTGATCAATCAAGAATGAATTTCATGTTTTTTTATCAGACAAAATGCACCTGATTTAATTATTGGCTTTCAGCTTAATTAAAGAAAAAACTGCCAAATGTTTGAGATTATCATTCAGCTATAGAATAATAGCATATAATCGAACGACGAGTAACTAGATGCATGAATTAATTAATGAAAAGCTTCCAAGGTTCTTCTTGTTCCAGGAGACAGTGGCATCAGCCTTTCCTGCACAAGTGTACTTGGGAGAGATGAAAGCAAATATGAGAATCTTTTGGACAGATTCTGAAACATGGGAGTTTTGCCTTCCCTCCCTGCACAACAAAATGTAAAACCACGGCCCTCTTCTCTTCTCTTCCCTCTCTTTCTCTGTACTTGACATTGACTACTTTCGGTCATCTTCCCATAAGAACCAGGTGAGATTTAGAAGGTTTCGAGTTTCATTTCATGCTCGCTCCTTCTGCGATTTATCTCGTCTGTTCTGTCTACTACTTCCGAAGCAAATCAAAGACTAAAGGAACAAAAAGCAGAACGGTGTGGTTTGAATGGAAAAGATCATGAATCAGATACTACTATCAGAGCAAGCTTTGACGCAGAGAAGTATGAGTACAATGAATACTACTACGTACTGCTACGTTGCGCACCTGGTTTGAGCAATTTTCGTGGAAAGAACTGATGCGTAGCGAACACTTCAGTTTGGATTAATAAGCTTAAGCTCGTTCAAGAGGAAGAGGAAGAGGAAGAACACAAATCCACAGCAATAATTAATTAGTAGAAGAAGAGAGAGAACACAAATAGATTGGAGAAGAAGAGAAATAGAGTTGATTAAAATGGTGGCCTGACTCCACCGGTACCCCAACCGAAAGCGTCATTTGGGAGCTGGTAGCCGCCGCTCAAGTTATAGAACGGGACGCCGCTGCCTCCGGCTCCGCCGCTGACGCCGCCTTCGCCGCCTCCCGTCACGCCGGAAGACTGAGATACAGCTGTCTGTTGCCCGGGTGCCGCGGCCGCCGCGGCGGCCTCCTCATCCTCGCTGCCCTCCAGCGGCAACCGCTCGTACACCGCATTGGCGAAGGAAGCCACCATGAGCACCACCGGTCCCGTGGCCACAAGCGGCCCTGCGACGCCTCCGCCGATCACCTGGCCTTGCCCTCCAGCCAGGAACACGGAGAGGCCGCCGGCGCCTGGCGGCGCCGGCGGAGGGAGGACGGTACCTGTCAGGGAGAGGATCTCGAACCGGCCGCGCAGAGTGGCCACCACGCTTCCCGGCGGAGAGGCCCCAGGCTGGCGGAGCGCCACGTTGGTGACGGAGCCGGTGCCGCTGAGGACGGAGATGCCGCGGCCACGCCGGCGGGCGTACTCGGAGATGCACTCGAACACGTCGGCGCCGGCGGCGACCTCGAGCACGTGCGAGCGGAGCGCGTTGGGAGAGTCCCGCGTCACGATGATCGGTGGCTTCGGCTTGTTCTTGGAGCCCGGCGGGCGGCCCCGAGGGCGGCGAGCAGAACCTCCTCCGCCAGATGTGCCGGCCGGGGAAAAGTCAGAAGGTGGCTGGTCCCCATGCTCCTCAGGGGAAAGCTTAGGGCTTTCCTCCGGGGAAGACTTGGAATCCTGCGGCGGGACGTGCGTCGACGGCGGAGGCGGCTGCGGCGGGCGGAGGAGGTGTTGGAAGTAGCGCGAAGGGCCGCCACCGCCCCCACCACCACCGCTCTGGGTGCCGGGTTCCATCCCGGCCATCCCCGGCACATCGACTCGCTCCCACCACTTGTTTGCCAGCTTATGCTCTGCGATATTAGATCTTCTTCTTCTTCTTCTTCTTCTTCTTCTTCAAAGCTTCGACTCGAAACACGAAGCTGAGATTTTTTTTATTCAATCTCCAGCTTTTTATCGAGTGCTCGCCAAGATTCCCAACTCAAGGAACAAGTTACAAAGTAAGAATTAATATATTTACAAAGCAAGAAGCGAGTCTAGAATCAATTAATGCAGAGTTCTACCACCAGGGGAAAAAACCTTATCTCCTCCCTGCCCTGCACCAACAAAAGCTGCTAAAGATACAATCTTTTTTCACAAGATAGATCACCTTTCAGCAGAAAAAAACAACTCCTCGAGTCGTCTACAAAAGCCAGCTCTCAAGATCTGAATCAAACATGATGCCGCTGCTGATGAAGCTGCTGCTGCACAAGGGAGAAGAAGAGCTAGCCTTGTGAGGGAAGAAACAAGATTGGTGCAAGACTAAAGGAATTAACAGTACAAAAACGTGCTTTAGTAGATAAGCGTCTGTTTTACAGTGCCTGAAACATAGTGTATGAAATATATGGCTGGGGGAGGTGTTAAGCAGTGTGGTTTGAATGAGTTATCATCATGTCTTGTTAAATAATGGATTAAAAAAAGGTCCAAGGGAGAAGGTTGCAACAAAGTCCAAAGTGTTCTTTAGGTAATGTGTATTTGTGTGTGTTCATCTTTTTTGCTTTTGACCACTAGGGTTGGCTACTTGTCCCTCTCGCCACAAGACGCTCAAGTTATTTGTGCATGTATGGACAGGACGTCAGGACCAGTTCCTGCTTCTGTAGCCTTCTCAGAGGCTGGAAATTTTACTGTATTAAAAAAAAAATTGTAATGGAGAAAATTCTATCTGCTGTGTTGATAAATAATTATATTTATATATATATATAGCTATCAAATAATAAATATATAGGTTTTGGACAAATGCTCTAAAGACATCCAGGTCTCCTCTTTTAAAAAGTTCCAGTCCAGTCAGTCCGGACTAATAATTACTGCCAGATGTGGCTTACTTGCTAAAGGGCCATTTTAGAGCTTCAACCAATATTTTTTGGAAAAAACAAGAGAGTAATTCAAAATTACTTTTTAGTTACTTTTATGGGTGAGGGTTGACAAGCAGTTTCATGTTTAATGTCCTTGCTGTTTATAAAAGATCACAGTTTAAATTTAGTCAAGATTCGGTAAATGTTGATTTGACTTAACAATGCCATTCTAAGTCAAAGAAAGAGACCATAAAAACTTTCATAAACAATTTTGGTATTAGATTGATAAAGCTCTTAGAAATAAAAAATGATATAGATTTCATTTATTAGTTAACTATTTAACCTAATTTATAATAGTTTTGTTAGGTGAGTTGGATAAAAAAGATGATAAGACTTTTAATAGATAAACATAACAAGATTGATGAGTACATCTAAACTCAATTAGTTTAGCTTTGACCCATTTATAAACTTAACAAGACAGAAGAGAAGCATTTGAATTATCTTACAATCAGTTATTTTTTAAAAGTTTTTGGCATTAAATCTTGGTGAAGCTTAATTTCAGTAATACTTTGATACGTGATGTGTGTGCATTTAATATTAGAAGAACATTAAACATTTTTAGTGTCTATTATGGTGTTTTGTACTCTTTTAATTTTTTTGCTGTTGGTACTTAATTATATTTTAATCAAAATCTATCACATAATCTTTATAATATTAAATTATTCTAAAGAGTCATAAAGTGCATTATTTGATTATGAGAGTAGAGAAATGATATACTGCGCGATCCGTACTACGCGACCCCGTGAGCGACACAATTGACCCATCGCCACTGCCGCTACCCTTGTCACGCCGTCTGACCACCGCCGACCGTCGACCTGGGCGCGATTTGATTGGAATGTGATCGGCAGTGGTGCACATCGGATTCCAGCTACAATCTGGTTGGAATCCGATGCCGGCTGACATGCCGACGAGTGGCGCGTCGATCGCGTCTGGACTAACGATCGGCGGTGGTCGGATAGCGCTGCAAGGGCAGCGACAGCGGTAGGGGGTCAGGGTGGAACACTGTATATTTTCATATTTGGACGATTAGATCTAGCGCACGATCGTGTGATAGACGATGAATCCTGTGTCGCTCACAAATACGTACGAAATGGTCGTGCAGTATATAAATCTATACCAGAGTAATCTCATTTGGAAAGAAGAGTTTTGAGCGGGGCTTTAATTAGATTTGGAATTTTTTTAGGGCAATTGTCTAAAAGAGTCAGGATCATTAGAGTCACATCAGAGCGTCGATCGATATTTTTAGTGAATCGATGTTGATTTTTAGCCTGAAATTAAATTTTAAAATCATTACAAAGTTATTTTAGATTTCTAAATAAATAAATAAAAATTAAAAATTGTTTGAAAAATAAAGTGACGCATAAAACTGAATCAATTAATTCGATTTGAATTCGATCCGCCGGGTCCCACCGAGCACGTGCAGTCAACGGGTCAAAGGCATGGGCCTGCGTTAGCGGTACAGCTGTCAAACACGTGGAGAGCGGTGTTGTCGTCGCACGGGGTAACATCGATGCCTTATCTCTCACTTGGTGTCTCCTCGTCGTAGTCTTCGTAATTTTATTTTCATTTTTTCTAATTTTATTTCATTTTATTTTATTGCTCAAAATTGAGCCAAACGCTAATTGGTGAATTAATATTATTCAGCTGTCGTCCGAAAGCTTGTTTTTTTTATTTCCTATAAAAAAAGTGGAAGAATGGATAATATAATTAAAATTGGAGTAATGATATATTGTATGAAAAATATATTATAAAATTTAACATGATATATTCCATATATTATAAATTTTATACTATATTTTTTATAAAGTATATTATTTTTCTTAAAATTGAGGGAAGTACAAAATGATCCTACTCTCGCGTTGTACCCCACTAGCACGAAGTCTAGTGCCTCTCGGCATTTTAAAATTTAAAGCTCAATATTAAAATATAAAATAAAGATGTTATCAAAGATACAATTTTGTACATGAGCACAACTCTTACTTTATTTTTTTTTTCTAAATTCTTTAATTTGATTCAATATAATAATAAGTTATCATAATAATTAATTTAATTATTGTATTATTTCTCACGTACTTGAGTTAGTGATCCCCAACTTATAGGAGAATCATGGATCACGACTCGCGTCTTAGGTTTCCTCTCTCACACGAAACAAACTATTATTTTAATCTTTCAATATGATTTTTTTTTTTAAAAAAAACAAGGAATAAATGATATTTTTACTATATAGTTCCACGTGTTCTATCCGGATGCTCATGGGCAATCCATATAATGGCTTAGATGAATTTCTTACACTCTTAGAGTTTAATTAAGTTGGTCAAATTTATAAAATTAAATTAACTAAGTCGGTTAACTTCTTTATTTATTATTTCACGTAGACCATAAAATCATATAAAATCACGTACGTTGCGTTGCGATTGGATATATACCCACTCCAATGGCTTAATCCAATGAAGTGGTTTCGGATAATTAAATTTAATCGAGAGTGGGGAACCACCGCGATCATAATTTAACCTCCAAGGATTTTAATTAATTAATTAATTAATTGAGAAATTATAATAATCCTTTCGGCGCTTTGTCTTGTCGGAAGCCATGTGCATCCTAATTATCGTTTTAAATCGCCGCTATAAATCCACCCACCAACATAAATTAATTGTTAATTAATTAATTAATTAACTAATATCCCATCACTTTAACGTAATGCTTCATTATATTATTGCTTAAACAAAAGGGGATCATTAGCTTAATTAACTATCGGGGTTCGATGCTTATTATATAAAGCATATCATGAGCCAATTAGTAAATAAAGAATTAGGGTTGAAAGTTAGGGTTTATCTGAGCCGACCGGTTCGGGCGTGAGCGCGAATAAGCCGGAAAGGCGAAGGGAAGGTGGATGCGATTGAAGAGACAGCATACAGGACAAGAGGGGTGAGGTGGAGGTCTCGGAGGGCAGGTGGGCGGCGAGGTGAATGAATCTGGCTGGGAAGGGAAGGGAACGCGACACGACGCGACGCGTGTTGGAATCGTGGAAAGGAGGACATGACCGGGAATATAATAGCTAGCCAGCTAGGCCAGCTGTTCCATTAAAAGCTTTCACTGTTTAAGCAACAAATCTGAAACTAACTAATTAAGATCGATGATAATTACGTTAGTTAGTCTAATGATAACTGGATTACTACTTTGTAGAACTTTTTGTAATTTTTTTAAAATAAAAACTAAATATGATTCTTGAGAGTCATATGTGGGGCCCGGAGATTTAGCAATCACAAAGCAATTAAAATTTAGAATATTATATGCTTATATATGAAATAAAAATATATATGAATTTGTAAGAATTCAATAAAAAATTATTTTAATAGAAGTCTCAATTTGAAGGGAAATATTGCTAAATAAAGATGTCCATTTAGCTCGAAAGTATTTTAAAAATTTTACTAGATCCCACATGTTCAATATATAATAGTTGTGTTTGCCTCAATGAATAACATTATAAAATAATGCCAGACTTCATAGCGAGTTAATTTTTTATTTTATTCTTGTTTTTTGTTTGCTATGAAAGTCAATTGTGATTATTCGATAGTCTATTTTCAAACTTCCACATCTGAATTATTAGTAAAGATCTATGAACATCTGAATGATCCAAATATGCTTCGAATATACCTTTCTTGGCGCAGGGCAAACATGATCTCCAAAAGCAGAACACTTGCAAGATTCATTTTCTTCTTGAATTTGGAGACGAGATCATGGTATTTAGAAAGAATCATGAACTGCGTACCAGTACTGGCTTAATCTGAATCTCTGAACTATATGTAAATACTAAATACTTAACAGGAGAGAGATTCTTATTAGCTCAAGGACCATAACATTGCAAGAAGCTAAGTCACAAACAAACAAGAGGCTAGTCAAAACGAATCCGAAAGCCTTAATTCTTTCATCAGAATTTGCACGTATCTTTGGTGGCTATGTTGTACTTCAAATGGCTCTTTACGAGTTGACCGGTTGCAAGAGCTGAAATAAGAGAGAGTTCCCCAGCTAGAACTGCACCTGCCACAACAGCCGCCAGACGCTTGGAGTTTTCCCCCGGGGTTTCGCTTCCACCCTTCACTCCGAGCAGGTCCAGGCAAGCAGCCTGGGAGGCCAACTGAGTCCCACCTCCCACCGTGCCAACCTACACGTCGAGTAGAAAAATTTTACATCACATGCATGGTGATTAACCGATAAGATGGTTATTAATTATAGAAATTAATTTTACCTCGATGGATGGCATGGTCACCGAGACGTGAAGATTCTGACCGTCGTTGACTGCTTCCATCATGGTGATGCAGTGAGAACTCTCTAGGATTTGGGCTGGATCTTGACCGGTGGCGACGAAGATGGCAGACACGATGTTGCCGGCGTGTGCATTGAACCCTCCGAGAGATCCAGCGACCGCTGAGCCTGCGAGGTTCTTAATCACGTTGAGTTCCACGAGCGTGGAGACATTGGTCTTCAAAACATTCTTCACGACTTCCTCCTCGATGACTGCCTCGCAAACCACTGTTTTGCCACGTCCTTCGATCCAATTCACAGCGGCTGGTTTTTTATCGGAGCAAAAATTACCTGATCGTCGATCAAATTAAAGGAAGCATGCATGCATATATTTATACCTGAGCTGCAGAGGTATAGACATTATGATACCTGAAAGGCTCATCACTTGCATGTCTTTAAAGTCCTTCTTCAGTTCATCCAACACATATTCTACACCTTTAGAAACCATGTTCATCCCCATAGCATCTCCAGTGCTGCAACTGAATCTGATGTAGATATTCCTCCCAGCAAGTGCACAATGAATACTCTGTAATTTTGCGAATCTGCTAGACCTATATATATATATAAATAACAGTCACCGATCATTATAATAACCCATGCACCACAACTGTGATCGAATACCTGTTGAAGACCACGGAAATGGTCTCGAAATTGTTGGGGTTTTCCAAAAAGGCCTTCAGCTCAGCTGCTCTCCTCGCCGACGGCAACCTCACGACCGGTGCCCTCGTCATCCCATCTCTCAGTAGAACACTCATGGCGCCTCCAGATTTTGCTATAGCCTTGCAACCTCTATTGGTGCTAGCGACCAGGCACCCTTCGGTGGTCGCCATTGGCACGTAGTAGTGTTTTCCATCGAGCTCGAGCAGCAGTGGCCCTGCGATCCCCACTGGCAGCTGAACGTACCCGATGGGGAGTTCACAACACTGGTTCAATATCGAGGCATAGTCGAACCCATCGAATGGCAGTCCCTCCAACGAACTTCCGGTGATCCTCCTCAGAGCCTCCCTGCGGATCCCGACTGCCCGCCTGCAATCTCCAAGCTTACCTTCCAACTCATAAGAAGGGATTGTTCCAGCCACGACAGAGGATATGAGCTCCTCGTCGTTAGAAGAAAACTCTGGTATTCTTCGCACGGCAGAAGGGATCAGGAAGGTGTCCTCCTCATCGTTGGAGTGGACGAAGGCGATGATGTCAAATGCCTGCATGGCGGCGTCGAGAGATGGGGAGGGGAGGCAACTGACTGCTACACCAGCCACAGTACAAAGGAAGAAGAAGAAGTTTCTTATACTAGAAAGATGGATGTAAAGGTGGATGGATGAATTAAATGATCGATAGCTGTTGATATAAAAAAAAAATCCATGCGAAAATTAAAAAAACATATATTTTTTTATTTTTTTCCTTTTCTTCTGTTGTTTCTTTCAAAGGATAATAAAGGAATAACATTTCAAATATTTGTTTTTTTAAAGGCGGTTGAATTAAATGTCGAATGATAGGTGATAAATGAAAAAGTAGGAGGAGGTTCAAACCTTTGCTTGTTCGACATCAAAGTTGCAAACCTGTAGCTGAGCTTGACAAGCAGCGTCCATAGACTTGAGATTACTGTATCAATGCAAGAAACAGTCATGTAAATATACACTTTCTATTGGATTGTCAATCGACAGTAAATTTTTTTTAAGTATATGAAAATTGAGGTTCCCATGAGTCCAAAAAGAATCAATGAATAAAAAAAGAATCGAGACAAAAAGGAAATTACAACCAGAAGATAAGTACAATTATGTGAACAGGGTGACAACATCTCTCCTATATCCCCTAACTATCAACATCCTTGGCACATTCTCAACTAAGAGATCCATATACTCCATGTAGAAATACGCTGGGTGATTTAGAGGGGGTGGAGGGAGGCTGACCAACACGACAGCTGCCATCCGTGAGTATCCAAGTATCGTTGAATTTAACTTCAGAGTCGTATAAAGGAACTTATCGACCTGTTGCTCATTTACAATTACTGGCTTCCCATCGGCCATCAAGGGCTTTCCTTCACTTTTGGCTGTCTCCTTCATCTCAGAAAGGTACTTTGCAATTCGGCGTTGTGCGCCCGTGAATGCCTCCATCGACTCATCTTGTTGACCTGCATTGTTAGTATCCAACTCCCATGACTTCATTGTTATAACAATTACCTCAGCTTGCATGCGGAGGTCGTAAAGGAACTTCTTAACATCAGCCATGAGAACTTCAGCTTCTGTGTCCTCTTCGGCAATGCAAAAGACTTGAATCTTGCAACCCTCAAAACTTTCTTTTGTCAGGAGGAGCTGGGATAGGAGAAGCATGAGTCCTCCATCTCTCACGATCCAGTAGAGGTCAATTGTGCCAAATTGTCTTTGATATTCACCCGGCCATTCGTCGAGGCCCTTGACAATTACAACTGCTTTGTTGGCGGTAATGCAATCATTGATGATGCTGACAAAAGTAGATGGAATCTGGAGGAGGTTCTCCCGGCGCCATATTTCAGGGTATCGCATTACTATAATATTGGGCTTAAGGTTGCCTAGTCCCATTGTCTGGACAATACCACGAAAGCCGTCAGACATTGTTGGAGCAACTATAATCTCAGCTACTCCTTCACAGCGTTTGTAGTTGATGTAGGTGCTCAGCTGACGGCTGATGACCTTGGCATCCTCTGCCAATTCATGATAGTCACCATCAATAATTGAGACAAAGATTGACATCCCTCGACCTTTCTTCTTCATGCAGTTAGCAAAATCTGCTAGTTTTGGGTGACAAGGAACATTTTCAGGTAGCTTTCCCCACGGTCTGCAGAAGACTAGCGGGATAGGGTACCAATTTTTAGGGTGTACCTGGTTTGCTGCAACAAAGGACAGTTATAAAAAACCAAACATTCGTAGAGGCTCTGCTAAAAGCCGATTCATGACGGTTGTATTTGTAACATCCAGCAAAATATGTATTTAGCAGCATATTTTTCCTCGGAATCATAACAAACCAGTATCTTATGAAGGCATACCTCCCAGTGATCGAAGGCTTCGCAAGGCTAGTTGAAAATAGGCACTCTTGAATCCATCCCCCCAGTCTCCAGCCTTCCCTTTTTTGCTCACATAATAATATATGAGGCTAGCAAGGGCCAGGGACACCACAGTGAATGACCAGGAGATCAGGAACATGATCACTGGACAGAACAAAAATAATCTTAGAAATAATAAAAAAGAGATGCCCATGGACTACTTTTCTAAAGCTAAACAATTAGGGGGACAAGATATTTACTTTACAAATTACTATTTCTTGATAACTAGTGCAAGAAGCAAAGGAAAAAGGAATGAGCTTACAAGCAAGATCTAGCTCAACACACCATATATTAGTTCTCAAATTCCATGTTAAGAAAACACAACATACTTGATGAAAGCAAGAGAGGAAAACAAACAATCATGAATTCCATGCAGAATAGAATATCATATGGTTGATCAGATATGGCTCATTCTTTTTCAAATTTGTCATGAATTTCACAACAAAATGACGAATGTAGTACTATATATTAAATGCTCTCTGATGAAAATAAAACATGACAGATCTAAAGAGTCATTAGAGGATTTAGCATAACAGCATCAATCACAACCAGTAGCAAGCCAATTCACTATTGATGTAATAAGGTAAACAAATTGATGTATAAGAACTTCCACAATTTTCTTGCCGAGTGTTTCCTGTCAATTTGTACAAGAAATATCTGAAGCCATTGAGTTATGTGGTAATTACTAATTCCTTTGTATTTTCAAACTTGCTTTTTTCTTTTGTACACTGCAATTTGATCTAGAAGTGGCACATCCATTCGATGTAGTTTGTATATTATACAATTTCAAATCAGACACCTCAAGATCTAGTTAGGCTAGCAAAAAGAGATGACTTTCTCCATGCAAAAGGGCATACCAATGCAAAGAGATGCTCCAAGAAGTGAGAGACTCCAATGGTGAAATTTCCATCTAGGGCGCCAGCTAGGAGCATCAAGTAGGTCAAGAAGGAAGCTAGATAAGTTGACTCCAGCATAACAAAGCAGGAAGAACATAGTTATAGTAGGTGTTATCATATCCAGGTTTCCAATTATAACACAGCTGATACAAACAAAGGCAGTAAAGAGAGTTGCCAAATGAGGTTCTCCTTCTGTGGCCATGAAATATTTAAGAACTGGGAGAATGTCATCGTTCGCTATTGCTGCGAGCAAGCGTGGTGCACCTGTCAAACTCTGAAGCGCTGCACCTAAAGTGGAGAGAACAATCCCAGCATATATAATTGCTGGAAAGGGCCAAGCAACTGCAGCAGTAAGAAGCCTGCACAATAAGGGAATAGGTCCAGCAACGAGAATAAACATTTAGGTTTGAAACAGAGGAATATTGCAAGCATAAGAGTTTAATGTTACAGCCTTCAAGGCACTTTTTTCTTCAAACCAAAGAATATTGTACTGTACATTTGGCCTACTTTAACATAGTGTTAACCTAGCATAACTACGTTTTCAAGTTAGGAAACAACTTAAGAAGCTTTATGATGACGAAATCATAAAAATACCATATAAACAAGATGATTAAGTTAATCACATCCACATGTTCTTCCCCTTTTCAGGAGCTACAAAACTCTTCTTTCTGGCGTGTAAATTCCTGATAGACAAATTTATGCTCTTATAGAGACAGCAGCTTCAAGTGCCAGAGTAGGGTACAAAATTGCAAATTCGCAAGACTAAACAGAAGCAGGATTTGCAAGCAAGGTGATAGATTCTGTAGATGTTACAGGATTTTAAACTCTCATGCACTATCTATATGATAACATAGGGAAATTTGTTTTACCGATTTGTCAGTAGCTCTTCTCTAGTGGCCAAGGATCCAAATAATATAACTGATATAAAATATAAAAAGGAGGTAAGAACTGTTGCAGAAAGTGTTCCAATTGGTATAGAGCGCTGTGTATCCTTCAAAGAGGCAGATCGGTTAGAACCAGCCATGATTCCTGTTACAGCTGGAAAGAATAGACCCACCAATGCACTACAAAGCATAAAAAGAGAGAATAGATGTAAATATAAAGTTACTTCTTCACAATTTTAACGTACATATTATATATACACAAAAGGGAAGGTGCCTAAGCTAAATCCCAACCTAATACATAAAGCAAACATAGCCAACTAGCACAGATGATATCCTGCATAAGAAATTTTAATATGAAATTTGAACTCACAAGCTCTTACAATTCGGATATTAACATACTAATCTAGTAAACAAATCTACTACTGTCTTGTCGACTTGGTTTTGAAGCTTTGATGTTTCCAAAAGCACAGTGAGATGCAATTCCATGGAACATGCTTAAATTCTCCAAATGAAAATAACAAAAGCTGAATACTCTTGTCCATCAAAGTTTTATAATATAGTGATGATATTTTACTTCATCGCAGCATACAACTGTCAGTTACTTATATTCATTAAATTTCGTGCTTTGTCATAGCACAGCCACTTTCTACTAGCCCCAGAGCACAAGATTTCTTATCAGCAGGTCTTAAGCAAGGACCTTAAGGCAATATTCAATTCAAGCAAGCAAATATAGGGATGCCCCTTTAAAAACCATACGCCCCTTTAAAAACCATACTACTATACCTCACCATTATTCCTATGGGAAAACATAGATATGCTAAAAGTAATAAGACTTACTTAAAATTCCAGTATATAGGCCCTTCTGGATCAGGTATTCCGGCATTTGTAGTGAACTGATAATCAGAACTCCAATTCTCTTTGAATGTTTTTAATCTCAATCCAGTTATACCACCTGTTCCAGTCTCCAAAAGAGAGCAACATATGCATGAGAGTCCACAAACAACGAAAGAAAAAGATGCAACTCATCCATAGAAGAGTTTAAAATTGGCATACATAAAATAGTTATCAATTTTGATAAAAAGAACAAAATAATAAAGGAATCGTACTCGAGTCATCACTCCTTGGACCTGAAAGAGCTCCAATGAATATGCAGGAAAGTGAAAAAAGTACAGGAATCAAGAAAGCTGGAGCTACCCTGTTTATCATCTTTACTCCTCCAAACACAACAAAGCAGAGAAGGATAGTCACAATAACTCCATAAACTTGCAGGTCACGCAAACTTGGAGTTGATATAGTTGTCATTACTTCAGTTATTGTACCATCAGCAGCAGTGCTGTTAGTGATGAGTGTGACAGTCTCTAAAAACAGCAGAAGAAATACAATTAATAAGGATAAACAAGAAGAAATCAGATAAATGAAGCATTGGTCCTTGTTGCATTAAAAGGAAAACATATCCATAAACTAACAGTGTTCCACACCAAAGAAACTGGACCTAAAAAATATATTTTCAAGCATAATTTAAAATTTCGTAGAAGGAGAGTCTTGACACAACGGTAAAATTTCGTAGACTGTTCTTTTTCTCGATCCCATCTAGTAGGATAAGGTTTGGTTGTTGTTATAGTTTAAAATTTCATACCATACCGGGCAAAGCGGGTGAAATTTATCGTTCCACTCGCCACCCGACATCGGTACCAGCACCGGCACAGCAGACCGCCACGATCCCGCAGTGATCTCCATGGAATCGCGAAGGCGCCACAATCCCACAACGACATTTGTGGAATCATAGAGGAGCCACAATCCCGTGGCGACCTCCACGGAATCATGGAGGTGCCACGGTCCTGCGGCAACCTCCACAGACTCGCGGAGGGGCGCGATCCACATTTTTTTCTTTTTTAAAAATATTTTATTTATTATTTTATTTGTATTTTTTAATATTTAGGTTATAATTTTATTTTAAATTAATGTATTTTATATTTAAAAAATACTGAAACCATATTGGCATAGCATAATACGGTACCAAAATCGTATCGTTTCAATCATAAACTCAAACTCCGATATAGCTCGAAATTTTAAACCATGTTTTCAAAAATATTGTGTAATGTTTCAATGGAAAGTTTTTGTCTTTCCTAACATAAAGTGATATTTTAGCAACTTTTCAAAATATCTCTACGATTCTATTGCACATCTGAATAACATCTTCTGCGTAAACTTTGGCCATTGTTTTGGTTTAGCTATCTATGTAATATTGTGTTTCAGAATATTTGTCTACTTCTGCATGCTTGTATATGAGGAGATAGTTTGATCTCTCCTGCTTCAAATTTATTGTATTTGGTCAGGAATTAACTGTCTCATTTCAACACTCATCTTAATGGCTGTTCTAGTTGTCCATGTTTTGTTACTCTTTCTACACACCAAAGAATTAAACTCAGCTCATTTTGTTATTTGCACTTGGCTAACATCATCCTCTCTCTTATTATTGCCTATTTTTCCTTAAAATCAATTTCCCATACAATCATACACTGTACTTTTTCAATATCACCAAATAGATACTGCAACAATCTAATCTCATATATTATCTGCAAAACTATGATCACAGTGCCCATGCAGACTCTGTTTTCAACTGTTACAGAGATTATTAGTGTTAATTACCCTAGGTAGTCCCCTCTATTTATGTTATTATTCATCACTGTAAAATTACAAGAAGATTCTTAGTATGTATGACATTTACATTCCCCTCAAGCTACTTCAAATATATCATGAAAATCTAGTTGGTAACAATTATATTCAATTCTAGAACATCATAAGGATTTTCTTAGCACATCTGCTCCAAATGCGATGGCGATCTTATTCAATTTAGCTCTCCCTGATGAAGTGACGATACTTTGTCCTCCCATGAAACATTGGATTGAAATCCAAGCAGTTTGATCATCATAATACAACTTTATAAGCTTCATGAGAGCATGTCTTAACTTGATTACAGTTCTTTGATCCAAGTGAGCTCACATCCATTAAGGCCATAATTGTATACTTTCTCCCTTTCATTAGCTAAGACAGTCTGCTTTTTACTCTTTGAGGAAATTAAATTATATCTTGAAGGTTGCTTGATATTGTGAAAGACAACGACTAAGATAGAGGTGAATTGAAGTAATCTTGTCACAAGAGAAAAAAAATGTCAAAATTGTCAGCGCAAACAATGTATCCCTTAACCATTAGGCAAACTTTTAGCTGGCCTACAATTCATCATAAGAGCATTTAACAATAAAAATCAACTTGTGGCCCATAGTAGACTTTCTAGGAGAAAGAGGAACCAACTCTACTATCAACTCAGATAGTCAGATCCCAAAGAACCTCTGAGACAATCTGAGGAATTTGTTTTGAAGAAAAAGAGGGCAAAAAGAAGAATATTTAAGTGACAGTGAAGCATAGGATAAATAGCAAAAAAATAAGTGTGAACTAGAACATGCCCAAATACTTTTGTGAAGACCAATGGGAAGGTTCATGTTTGAGGCAGAATCAGAGGTACTTTTGTGAAGAACAATGGGAAGGTCCAAATTAGAGGCAGAATCTGAGGTGACGTTAGGCGAAGAGAGGATCAGAGAGTTCTGAGGACTTGTTGTAGCATGCCTAAGTCTTAGCTTTTAGTTATACACAAACAAAGGTGTTTCATTGGTCTTGTACAACATGGTGGTAGGAGGTATGAGAATCATAAATTTAGGAACCAAAGCATGTCTTGCACTACTCAAGAAGAGTGTGAAGAGTTGATAAGAGAGCTAATTGAAATAAAGTAACCTTCATAAATGCATGGTGTAACTTGGGAGATAAACAAGGTAGCTCTTTTTGACACAGAAGCAGCTAAAAAAAAAAGACGCACTTCATAGATCGAGGTGTAACTTGTCTTATTCAATAGATAATAGATGGGCAAAGCTACTACAATGTAACACTTATAGGAGATGAAAATATAGAGCATCCCAGGGCTCAATTGACAAAAGTTGAACCTCTTTGAGCTAGGCTAAGACATCTATTAGCCCAATCAAAGAAAGTTCAACCTGTTTGGTGGGCTGACCAAGATGATAGGCATTCTAAATTTAGGCTTAAAGACATGCTGATCACTGCAATGGATCGGCTCAACAAGTTATTCACTGAACATGGCAGACTTGAGTCTACTGTTAGCTAGGATTGTGGGTTTGGCTGTTCTAGGGAGCCCGAACACACCCATAAACAAAAACATGTGCAAGTTCGGATCTTGCTCTTCATGCCAAAAATCCCTACTTAATGAGTTTGATGTTAGCAACAGTGCTGTGTGGATGGCCGAATGAGCTGAAATAAAAAAAATACACATAACACAATTGCTAAGAAGCTTATGTAACATGGTTGTGAATCCTCATTCCTACTCCATAGTGTATGAATCGTTGATGAGTCTCTTCCAAAAGCCCACTATCTTTCTTCTTTGTGGATACCCTTTGAAGGTGGAAAAACATCTTAGCACAAGAAGATATAATGAGCTTAGAGGAATTACAATTAAAGACTCAATAACGTATATCCAATCTCTACGTCCACCTTACATGCCCCTTTAGCCTTTGCACCTTCAATCTTTACTTGTCGCTATACTGATCTATCGAATCGTTGATCAGTTGACGGGTTTCCTGACAGCTTCAACCTGAATCTGACAACGACTAGTTGAGTTGACTAAATTCCATAACAATTGACTACTCCACTATTGCCCTTAGGTCATTCGATCATTACAAGGCAACTTTGCACATCAATGATTCCTTTAGACTTTCCTAATGCATCAAAAAATTTCATTAGTGATTGACTAAAGATCAATTAATTATTTAGTCGACTCAATCGCGAACAAAAATATTCTATTCGTCGGTTGATCAATTTGAGTCGACTCCTTAATCAACTTAGATCACCAATCGACTATATTCACCTCTAGTAGACTAGAACCTGATTATGATCATCCTAATGACAGAGATTCACCTAAGTTGAGATTTATCCTCTCCCAAGGATACATTATCTCAACTCTCACAATCCGCATGGTAGAGGCTACCTTCCATAGCTTAACTTCTTCACCAAGGTCATCTACCATCAAATTACTCATTCTTTGAATGCATCAAGTACACAACTCGTTTTATATGTCATCCTTCACGCTTCACCTACATACTTCGCCTTCTTCCACGTGTCATCAACATTGCACCTTGATGCTCATCTTGTAGTTCCTCAAACGTCCCATATTATTCTTCTCAAATCTCCAATGGACCTCAAGCCACCGAGCCAACCAACTTAGCCGCGCCAACTCATCCTTCACAAGCTGCTCCAACACCACCTTGGTGCTTCTCGTCCTGCAGTCCCTCAGTTGCCTCATGTAACCTTTTTTGATCTTCATTACATATTTTTACAAATGAGCTCAATTGACAATACTAAATTTTTACTAGCATTGTAATTCATTGAAGGTGATTCACAAGGGTGATTGAACTTTGCAATTTCAAAGAATACTTGAGGTCATTGTAATTCAACAAACTTGTTTACAATAAAAAAAACATAAAATTGTTGTATACTTAGCTCTAAATATATGCACATTTTTTACAACCAATATCTTCTTGCAATCCAATTGCAATTTGCATTGTATTAATAATGGAAAGCGTAGGTCAAAATTTACAAATCTTGAAAGATTAGCACACCTAATAGGTAACCTCATGTTCAATCTGGTGGTTTGATCTTACACAAACTGAATATCCAAACCTCAACTCCATAAGTGCATCAAATAGAAGAGATTTATTTTATCTTATTCTTTCCTATTTTCTGGTGAGCAAAGAAATCTAACTGCCAACCTAAATTACCTCTAAACAATCCAGCAGCAGGCACAGCATCCAAGAAGGTCTCCACAGCTCCCAAGACATACCTGAAGTCATTAAAAAAATGAAGAAGTAGCAAAGAAGCAAAAACTGAAACCTACATGCTCCATATCTTGTGATTAAATTACTTTCGCACACATTTGAAACAGAGAAACAGCAGAGATCTAAATATAAAGTGTGAAAGAAAAATACAAACACTATGAAAACGAAAACTAGATAGACTTACATAGCACCAGCAATTGCATTGCCAAGGAAGAAGCATAGTCCGATGCTAACTCCAACTTCTGGACCCAAGGACCTACCAATGAGATAATATGGCCCACCTCCCTGAATGTTCAAACTAAATGTTAACTCAAAATTTGTTTAACTAATAATCCTTGGACTAAATATATCAAACATGCAACAAGGAAGGAATATAAAAGATATCATAGTTATAAACCAAACAAAGCAACCTCAAATTCATGCAATAGAACATTAGAAACATAATAGCATAGTAAGTTCAATATTAATTACAAAAGACTGCTCGAAATCTTCAGTTCTTCCCAACCTGGATCAATTGCTAAGACTTGTTTAGACTTCCTTTAAGTTAGTCTCTTTCAAGGTAGTATTTGATTCTTTGACTCTTCATCTAATTTCTTGGTACCTTTGTCAGATACTAACACATGGATACCAACTCCAGGTGAATGCTCATATTCCTTCCTATTGATTATGTGTAAAAAAATTCTTAGGGGCAATTGCCTGGTGTCATTGACACTCACATTGAATGATTGTACTAGAGTCAAGTAGTATAGCTAGTAGTTTCATGCATCTTAAAGAATGCTTACTTCAGTTTTCCAAGCAAGACTGGGATCCAAAAGCTTTATGGGCCTGGATCCAAAAAACTAAATACTAAATCTCTCCAAGAAAAAAAATGTTTACCTTCATTGCCCCATTTGTTGCAATGGCACTTAGTGATATTGTCGTTAAGAAAGTGCATGATCCACAAAATGCAACCAATAGAAGACCCTCACCGATGCCAGCCATGCCCACAATCCTACAAAAAGAAATACCAAATATTATCGCCTACAATCAATAAGTTTCAATGAAGATCAAATCAATGTATTCTTATCAAGTCCAGCAGACTCCTTCCAAAATAAGTTTCGGAGCACTCTGCATTATCAAGCCTCTGAACAACTGTAGCAGCATTGTGTCTCCGTCACCTTCAGGTGTCTTTTCAATTTTATTTTAATATTTGAGTTTCCTTTTAAACATAGATAATATCAATGTTCTTGGTTGAAGGAGCATTAAAAGTTGTCAGTTACACATGTTATGGTCTAGTTTCACATGAGGTACTTTGTCTTTGAGTATTAAACCAAAGTCCTATAGTGTAATAATTCTCCCTTTAAAAATTCAATACAGTTTTTATCCCTCTTGACTATTAGAACGACTAGTGTTGTTCTATTGGTTATCGTGATACTTAATTGACATGTTAGATACTAGGAATGTCATTATTATGTTACAGTGTTGAAATAAAAACGGCACTAATGCATTCAAGCTAGCATTGGAAATTGATTAGTCAAATTATGATGTAATTCACCAGGTAAAACGGATATAGTATATGATTCCCAAGATATTCTGGAAGCAAGGTACAAAAACGCCCATCATAGTCCCGAGCTTTGAACTGGCAACCTGCAAAAAGAAATATTGACAACCAACATGACAGACAGTAGTATGGTTGTGAATAATCTGTAATATAAAATTCACCTTAGATTTGACTTAAGAAGTTGTAAACTACAAGACAGAAGCGTACAAGAGAGTCTAAACACGAACTTACAGACAAAAGAAAACATTGTATACAAGGAGACTTTGTACAGTACATAAGCTTCTGAGACTACATTGACGTTCAATTTCAAAGGACAGTATCAACCAGATTAGTTGTAAGAACCTTAAAAGTTGTTGCGAAGGTCTCAGTTCAAAGCCTGCCTTTACCTAAATGTGCATGTTTGAGGGTTCTTATAACAGATGTTACTCGATTTTCAAGTGTCATCTTCACTAGAATAAATGTCTAGGAAGGCCAAAAAATAAGGTTAGTCCACCAAACCATCAAAGGTACAGGTCATAACAGCAACATTGAATACCTGAAAACGTACTTGCAGACTTGCTTCAAAAAAAATGTAGAGTTTCACAACCTAAATTGTTTTCTCAAAACTGACAACCTGCAACCATGGTTCTATCCCATCTCAAGTTTTACACAAATATAATTGAAAATTTTCCAACAAAACTGAAAATCTAGTGCAGGACAATCAACAACTTTACATAAAACAACTATTCTGCACATCGTTGTTCCCATTCTCCGTATGAATGTGAAGCGACATAATGATGCAACCAATGGAGGGAGATGAAACCGGTGGTGCACATCCACCTTATCATATTTAATAATGTCCACCATCCACTGTCCTATGTTTAGTCAGCTCAGTTTCCTTGTCTTCGCATATGATGAGATATTAGATGGTATGAGGTCAGCAAATAGTAAATATTATTGCACGTGTGCAAATATTCTTTTTGGGCCAATTCTTGGGGTTTAAGTAGGAGCAAATATGTTGCTTTTCCTGAGGTTGTCAGGGAAAGGGATCAATTCAGGTTGCCATACTTGGTTTACTTCAGCAGCTATAATGTTGGAAGAAATCTGTGGAAACATAAGGTTAAACGAGGTATTGAAGCAGGAGATGATGTTTGAATAAGTAAATTCTACCAATGCCAGTAATATATATATATCCAGAGATTTTTTCCAGATAAAGAAAAGCAAATTACAGAAGTTATAACCAGAAAACTGGCAAGAGTACCTTTGGGCTCCCAAGAGCAATGGATATGTCCTCACCATCTCTTGGGCATGAGGGTGTGGGTGTTTGAATGTGTTCCCCTGTCATACTGTAATGATTTAATCAATTAAAATTTGAAGAAGATGGTTGATCCAAGGTTTAAATATGTATAATTCCAATTGTACCTAAAAGTCAGACTGGATGGTTACATAAGTAACGTGGGTAAACCAACTATATGTCAAACTAGAGCATTTCAAAACATTTCTCGTCAATATACCAGAGAGATAAATACATATTCAGTCCAGAAGGTCTGATATTAATACTGGACTGGAGTTTATACCTTGGTTGCAACAATATACCAAACATACAGATCTGACAATGAATTAGCAACTAATTGATGATTTATTGAGCAATGACAACAAAAAAAGGAGGATGAATGTAAAAAAAATAGCGGATTCCAATTTTATGACATACCGTTTGAGTCCCAGTCTATTAACAAAATCAAAACCAAATAGTTCCAACTTTGATTCCCTTTGGACATTGTTAGATCCATCATGACCATGGGAGAGACCTTCTATTGTATTGGGAAGATTCACCGACTTTGATGGTACCCTAATTGGCCTACAGAGGAAATAAAATGTATATATTTTCAGCAATCAACCACGAAAAGAGCAACATAAAACTTATGCTAGCCAAATAAACAGTAAAAGTGAAGGTACACATTCCACATAAGTTGTTTCTAAAAAAATCCATATTTATCAAAATTTTAGAACATTATATTCTATAACCTAGCATGCGAAATAGGAAATCCAATCCTCGATCCCGCAATAAACAGAAGTTGAGGATTTGTGACAATGAAAGAAAAAAGGCTTCATAAGATATGCACACCACAGTAGAACCAGAATGCAGAATGCATCAGGAGTTATCCTGATGGTAGAAATGAGGCCTAAAAGGATAGATGTAATTGCTATTGAACCTTACCAAACTAAAAAATGCAACTCATAATGAGTTTATCATTGAGCATTCATGAAAATTAAACAAGATCCTTTCACATTGATTATAAGAAAATCTTCAACCAAGCTAATGAAGTCATTACAACTCAACAATGATGTGGCTTGCACACATTAATTATGGCTCAAGCCAAGAGAATTCAAAGGGACCTCATCTCAGCTTTTGAGTATTGCTTTTTATATGCCTATATATATTGACATGTTTATTGATGCCTATATTCTGTAGGAAAATTGCATCCCTTTATTTCATCACTTTGATAATCTACATGATAGGACATCAGCTCCTATCAATTTGGTATCAAAGTGGGGATCCTCAACACTTCCAATCATCTTCACATTATAATTCCTCCATCACCATCACCGCTACTATCATTAACACAATATCATCATCATCCCATAACACCAGTGATATTCATTGCTAGCAACAAAGTTATCAACAGCTCCATCCTAAATCTCCCCAACACGGTTACGATTTTATTTGAAAGGTTTCCTTTACAATTTTCTTATTTGTTTATTTCTATTAGAAGAATAAAAAATATGCTTGTCAATTCTAACACAATGGCAAGAAGGCCAAGGCTCACTTTATGTATGTCATTAACAAAATCAAGAGGAAACTAGAGGGATGGGTGGAACACATGCACTCAATGGTATCAATGGTAGGCTTGATCACTTTGGCTCAGACAATTATAACGTGAGATCAGGAAATCATATCTGATATCAAATTTCTTTGGCATAACTTGAGACGCGGTGTAATATGTCTAGCCCAGTCCAAGTAAACAGGCCACCAAGCCCATATTGTGCTCACATGGCCCATCGACACCACTACATGCATATCACTCTATCCCAATGAACATGAATGAGATTGTAACTCCTGCTGCTCCCTTATGAGATAGCAAATTGGTACCAAGTTACATATAGTAATTAAATTGAAACTATTATAAAATAAAACAAACTGTACTAGCAGAAGCATGATAAGTTAAAGATGAAGCTCATAAGTAATAAGAAAATGATTTTGAGAATGGGACACCTATAAGACACAAGTTACGGAATCAGTGGAAATAATAGAAGTTTCAAATAAGGAATTACTTCAGTGGTATCTCTGGGGACAATCTAGACTCCATAGACCTCATTTGAACACCGGATCCTTCATGAGAAACCATAGGTCTATGATTTTGTCCATCGCTTGAAGACATTTCATCGTTTGCACTTTCAATTTCACCATTGCCCATCATCAACTATATTGAAAAATAGTTTAGCAGACCTGTAGAACATTAACAGAATCAGGATCACAATAACTCATTAATTATCAACAACAACAAAAAATGTTCTTATCTAGCAAGTAAAACAGCATATAAAATATGGAAAAAGAATTATGAAAAGTAAATCATCTGCGGGTCAAGGATCCAGGTGTGCCATGCAGGTTATATTTCATTTTTTAAAAAATGTAATGCTGCATTTATGTTATCCAATGAGAGGCAGCCTCACCAAAACATGAGATATACTGAAGCTCCTACCAAGCAACCAAAAGGACAAAACTGAACTAGCATACTTTCAATGATTTGTAAGTAATTTTTTGAGGTATCTCCTATGCAGGAACCATCTGAGTCAACCAGTGGGAGCTAAGAACATAAAAAATGCATACGGTCGCATGAATGATATCTTATA
Source organism: Curcuma caesia (assembly GCA_037834155.1). Classification (NCBI taxonomy): domain Eukaryota; kingdom Viridiplantae; phylum Streptophyta; class Magnoliopsida; order Zingiberales; family Zingiberaceae; genus Curcuma; species Curcuma caesia. Next base: position 5,253,862 of record JBBMKF010000117.1, on the reverse strand, counting down.
TAACACACGATTCCAAGTCTAACTTAAGACAATACCTCAGTGTATGCATAAGGCCATATTATTTTATATAATTTTAGATACCAAAAATATTCTAAACAGAGTAGCATTATTTTGAAGATATTTTATAATTTTTTAAGTGAAGACGATTGTTTGGACATGATTCATAATTCTATAATTCACCAAAACAATTCATGATTCAAACCTTGATTAGAAGAAGTTAAAAAAGAAGATTTCTCTAATATTCAATTACGTTTTGCTCAGTATTTTTTCTTCACAACATTAAATCTGTTTTGCCCATCGGTTGGACCACAGTAAGACTTGGAGTTAGACATGAATCAATTAACAAACAGCATGAATCAGTTCAGGAACCTGATTCGTGAACCATACTTAAGGGCCAGCATTTGTATCTACCAAAAGACAACATTATTTAAAGTCTTAACAAAATCTCTATTAAGCTATCCCTGCAGAATAAAAATGGCTTACATTGCCTGAAGACCTAAATAAAGAATCCAAAGCAGCAATACAAATAAACTCTATTTAGTTTACCCATAGGATTGGTAGCCAGCTAGGCATTTCAACTTGGATTTTGAAGCAGTTCTTTTCATATTGATAGTTCGGTGTCGAATGACTTTACTAACCATAAATGCTTTTAAAATAATAAAAGTGCCTTATTCCATACCTATAAACAAATGAAATGCAAGAAATTTTGATCCTATCAAGTGTGCACCTAGTAGTACTTCTTGCTACAGGAAAACAAATTAAATGATGCATCATTAAACAGAGGTGAATGTTTGCATACAAATAGCTAATACCCAGTTGAATCTTCTATACATACAAAACATCTTATGTTAGTTACTTATCTCTTTAGAACCATTATGTACACCTAGCAACCGCGATATAAGTAGATTTTAAGAAATTCCTAGGGTTCGAATAAACTAAAATAACATATAACTATAAACCGCCAGCAGTTAAATCTGAAGAAGAAGAAAAAAATGAGCCATTGCATTGGTAAGTTTAAACTTCTATCTGATTCTGAGAACATTTATACAGAAACGCCTAGAATATACAACATACAAAAGCACCTGCTAACATATTTCGTGGCCTGTTACCGATATAAACCTAATAACAGGAATTTAAACCAGACATTCTTAGTCACACTCACATTGTAGCTTATCTAATTCCACTGTTCCTCTTATGAGATTTAACCGCATTTCGCAGGTATATCAAGTTCGTTACACCGTTCATGACTTGATCCATGATTGTTAAATTTTCTTCATGAGCATTCAGATACTCAATAGACAATATATTCTCCATAATATTCTCATCCTTAATTCGATAAAACATCGAATTTCCATCAAAAATTGTTCAATCAGGAGGAACGCGCGGGACAGGCAGCCCACAGCAGGAGATCTTAATCGAAGAAAAACCAATGGCATTCCTGCCTTTTCTATAGGCGAACAACAACAACAAAAAAAAAAAAGGACTTACTGTTGAGTGCGAGTATCAGCGGCGTTCCTATCTAGGGGACGGAAATGTTGGTCGGATCTCGACCGAACTAGATGTTCCTTAGCCCAGATCGCTCCCCCATCGTCGAGTTCCGTAAGCCCAAGAACTGTCGTTCGCTTTGTCGATCGAAATTGTAGGTGGCGAGGATCGGCCGGAGCACCGGCAGGGAGAAAGAGCAGGCCTGCGCGTGTCGAAGGAAGGAGCGGAGAGGAGAGAGATTGGAGCTATAAAGACTCGCTAAGCAGATCCATCGCATCCCTGAAACGCGCCCGATGCGTCTCGATCACGAATGCTGTAGAATATATGTTGACATCAACTTCATGAATATATATATTCAATGATTTTCATTGAATCATTGTGATTTCGAATGTGATTTCCACACTGTTTAATAAATTTAACTAAACAATTCCAAAATTATTTGATAAGATAATTAAGTTAAATTATTGAAATAACTATTTAAGTTTGACTTTTTTTTAGCTTTAACTTTGAAGTTTTTAGATTTTAAAATTTATTCGTTTGATTTTGTTTGATAAGTTTATAAGATTTATTTATGAACATTATCACCAACAATGTACAATATTATAACATTAACAAGTTACAACATATATGTATTTAAATTTATTTATTTAATTTAATAAGTTATTTAAATTTATTTATTTATTTGACTTGGTACAAACCAACAAGGGATTTCACTATCAATAATACACATCGTATATATGCTCTCCTTGAAAGTAAATGAAAATACAAGGACAATAAATATATGACTAAGAAAGGGTTAAAACCTTTAACCCTTTTCTATTAAGATAAAGAAAAGAAAATCTCGATTGTGGATGAGACATCACAATCACTTATAAGGTGAATAGGGTGGTCCATGGTTGTAAGAGAAATGGTGCACCTAAGTCTCAAGACAATGTTAAAGGATCCTTATTGTTAGCAATGGCGGAGCCAAAATTATCCATGCATTTACCCGGGCTAATCTCTACCTCGGATTGTTTTTCTTTCTTCTACCATCAATTCCTCCCGGCTACTTTCCTTTTTCCCACTGTCGATTCTCTTAATCTTCCTGTTCTCAATGTGGTTGGTTGTGGTCGGCCCCTGGGCTAAAACCCAAGTAAATCAAGGAGTGGCTCCGCCCTTGATTGTTAGAGTCCGTGGTACAATGACTCTTAACAATCAAAGTGTAGTGTTGTTAGATTTGTCGTATTTATAATCTAATCGGTTAAATTTGGTGTTCGGTTTGATTAGTTAAAATGTCGTATCTAGGCCTACTTAATCGTCGACTCGACGACAATGACAAATAATGAGATATATATAGAGCATATGCATGAATAGAATTGTTAGAATCTAATTATTAACTTCGTTATATGGCGCGGTGTAATTATTAAAACTTGACAAATCTTACTAGGCCTAATTAATCGTTATCTCGATACCGACAAATGAGGTATATATAAAGAGTGCGTACGTGCATATATAACATACCGAAAGAATTGCACCCATATTGGAGAATTGCTAGCTTCCTGCCTAATGAGATAAGACTTGGTTGTTATATTGGAGCTAGAATTGTTAGCTATCCTAATGCCCTTTTGTTTCGAGCTAAAACTAGAGATGAAAAGCTAGATAGATAACTATAGATGAGCTAACCTAGTTAATTAATCATTAACTTGATTGATATAATGGATTTGTGTACATGCATCTATAAGCATATCCAAAAATTATTGCATACACTTAGTCACTTTTGATCAAATCAATATATATATCTAAATGAAATACACATATTCAGAGTCTTTTTTAGAAAAAAAAAGTTTCAAAATTATATTAGGAAAAATAAGCATGAGTCTCAATCATATATGATAGGCTATATATAGATATCTTTTCTATATGTATTGAACTCTAAAAGCATGACTTTCTAGGTATGATCAAATTAAGAAAACCTTTTATCTTTAATTATTTTCATGCAATCTAAAACTTTTAATTGATCTAATTATAAAATTAGAAGGTTGCAATAAAACATTTACATATATATAATCTTAACCTAATATTTATCCTTTTTTTTATACATACTAAAGCTACAACTAATTACTCTTTGCGCTAATATTTTATATCTAGCTTTGTATTATTATTTTTTATATAATTCCGTATCCATTTTCCTATTTTCTTTTCTTATTTTGTAAACACTCGTACCTTCTATTTTCTAACTGTTCAATATAATACATGCCATACGAGATATACATTTTTCAAGTACATGCTTATGGCTGAATTTTCTCTTTTCCATCTAAAGAGTAGACAATTAATTAATACTTAAATAAAATTCCACAGATATAATTCATCATCTAATATGATCACCAACTTGATACTTCAAATATCTGCTCATATAGTATATATTTCCCATGAGAAAATTACAAAAAAAAGAAGCAAGCTTCGACTTACATATCCCATAATATGATGAAAGACACACACACAAACACTATATATTTAACATGCATGCAACTAGGTATATCATCTAGTTGTCGAAGGTGCAATCAAAGTCCACAAACATTTCATTGATCATGGCATTCACGTCTACATCGTTCATGATCAGTTGCAGATCTTCATGATTAGGTACTGTTGCTTCTTTCTCGCCCTCCTCCTCCATTAAGTTGTTAAATTCCACTTGAGTTGATCCCCAAGGAATGACGTCGAGGTTGATTTCACCGACGACGGCACTAAAAACATCATCATCATCATTAATATCGATATTAATGGGAATGTCCTTACCCTTATCGTCGATATTGCAGTGCTGCTTGGGCTGTGCAGGCTTAATAATCTGATCAGTTTTGCCAGCTGAGTCGTTCACTGCTGATGATCTTCTTATAGGGGCTATCGGAATGCCCTTCCTCTCCTTGCTATGGTAGCTCATGTGCCCCCCTAAAGCCTGCGGCGTGCTAAAATAAACGCGGCAAGGCTCGCAGACATACTTGTACTTGGAGTACGTGTATGAATTACAAGTACTCTTATGATTTATATCGTTAGGGTCTTCAGTGACCTTCGTGTTATTGTCGAAGGCTGCTTGATCAGGTGCAACTTCCTCTGAAGACTGTTGATACGACGACGACGACGACTGTGAAGGGCAATGGAGGGGGAAGGATGATGGGTCGGGATAAGTGGCTGGGAAATCAGAGTTGAGCAAGGACATGAAATACCCCGGTTGTTGCGTGTCGACGTAAGTAGTAATATCTGTGGTAGGAACAAGTTGAGGGTAAGAGAGATCATGATATTCTCCAATGGAGAACATGGGAGTAGGAGGAGGAGCAGGAGGATCAGCAGTGATGGAAGTATCAAAAGAGAGATTGTAAGGTGTGATGGTAGTCGATATTGTAGGAATAGTACCGAACGGGAACATAGCTTCATAGAGGGGAGAGATAAAAGGATCTTCAGGAATAATGGCCATGGAAGGTGTTTCTTGAGGGACTTGATTAGGGTTGCTGGAGAAGAAGTTTGGATCCATATTGTGGAAGAAGAAGAAGAAGGAGGAGGAGGATGTGAGGTTAATGCAAGAGTAAAGTGAGATGGAGAGAATGAAGGAACGGGTTGGGGGTATATAATGGGGGGAAAGCAACATTGTCTCTGACAAGTGTCCTACTCTATTATCCAAGTGGTGAAGGTGAAACTAGTGACCATGTTTCTTTCCGTGTGCCTTTTGTTGAGGTCAACTAATTATTAACTTTTACTCCACAAGGTGCATATATAAAAAAAAATCAATTTAGTTATTTTTAATAGTATAAATATAAATTAATATAATCTTTTTTTAATAGTCGTGCATGGTTAATCAATTCAAGTATTTCCACTCAGACACCAAGAGAAAGTTTTAATTAACAACATAAATATAAATTGATTTCTTTCCTTCCTGACAATGAGTAATTTTTTTTATGGTATGTATTTAGTTGTATATATAAAAATTAGCGTTACAAAAAGCTATTAAAGTTGGCATATATGGATACAAGACGATTTAAATTTTAAAATATAAAAATCATACTAAAATATTATAATTTTATAACTTCCTCGAGAATAAGTAATATTGATTTAGGAAGGTATAAATTTAAAATACAAATCATACGAAAGGCTTGAGAGAGACATGCACATAGCTAGGGTGGTGGCACGAGATGAAGGAGGTAAGGGAACGCTTTAGCTTACATTGGTCCTGCGGTCCATTATAATCACCCCATGCAACAAATGTCACATCTTTGCAGGGAAAGTGATAGAACAAGAATGAGAGAGAAGTATGAGTTTCTTTTTGACGGTTACAAAAGGGAGATAAATGACGAAATTTTGGTAGAACGGGGCAAGGGCTGACGTCACTGCTCGCTCTTTATTCATTAAGAATGGGACACTTGTCATTTGTCCACTCGGCTAGTCGCTAAACTTTAATGTCTTCTGTACTCATGCATGTATCTATCCCCACGCTTTTTCCATGACACATAAATATAATATCTTATTAATTTTAATTATATTTTGTTCCTTACTTGTTTTTTTCGATAAAGGGTTTTATATAAAATATAAATAATATATATGCACATTTTTTTAAAAAAACACACAAGTATATATAGTCTCTAGCTAGGAGGAGAACTTATCTATATAACCTTTGTTACGAATCAACATCTACTTAAGTAGAGAAATTGAAAAGCCAAATATTATTTATGTATCCATGCATTAATATACAATTAGTGAAAGCACACACATGGAAGATTAAAAGGGGCATCATAATTTTTTTTTATTGAAAAAGCCTCCTCTTTTAAAATACCCATAATTATAAGATACAAGTTATTTTACAAAATAACATATAGTAACATTTTTTTAACACAATAAAATTTTTCAGGTAAAAAATATTAATGTTGTACTTATATTTTAAAGATATATCAATATATATAGAATGAGCCTAAGTACATTTATTAAAATAGCCGAATTTTTATCAAATTAAACTCTTTTATACAAAAATATTAATATTCTACTTAGATTTTTTTTCAAAAAAACTCATAATATTAAAAAAAATTGAATGCATAAATTGATTCATAATCAGCTTGCACTTTAAAATTTTACCCTTTTGGACAAAAGAAAAGGTCAATATTCTAATTAGAATGTAAATCCGCATAATGATGAAAATCCTTGGATTTAAATATGTAAGTTAATTTGCTAATTCGCTTCCACTAAAATATTAGCAAAAAAGCTGCAAGTTAACTATAAATTATCTGTGATTTGACTTTTTTTAATAAAAAATAAGCATTTTAGATTATAAGAAAGTCTGATCACTTCAATTTAAGGTGTCTAAATGTTATAATAATAGTCAATTTCAAACAGTTTAATTTTTTAAAACAATAGTACATGCATGCCATTCAGTTTGTACCTTAAAATCATTAATTGACACCTGAGATCACGACCGTTTAAACATCCTCGGTATAACATGTTAGGTAATTTTCACTATTATTTTACATTTTCTCGTGTCTAAAAAAATGTATTTTGATGAACAATTCGATTATAAGCTAATTTATATATTAACACTTTAATTTCTTATATCTACAAAAGTGTATTCGATGAACAATTCATCAATAAATAATTTGCATATCAGCATTCATCATGTGTTAAATTTTCAGGGTGCAAATTGATTTACAAATCTAGATTAAATTTTTTGACTATCATAAACTTATAAGTAGA
>JBBMKF010000117.1:5212961-5240031 GCA_037834155.1 Curcuma caesia | reverse complement strand
CAGGAAGGCAAATTGGCCACTAAATAAAATTCCTAATCCTTTAGTTAGTTGCTCATTATATATATATACACAGAGAGAGAGAGAGAGAGAGAGAGAGAGAGAGACTGAAAAATTAGTTTACTAGGTCAATATAAATCCTAAATAGGCAAGTTTTAAGAAGGAATCGAGGTCGAAACTTACTTCCGTTGTTTCTTCTTTTCCTTGTAACGTATAAGAGCAGTTTCCCTGCAAGACGTAGGTATTGAGGAGCTCCCTGGACCAGCATGGCACCAAGGTGGTTCACCCATTAAAGGCATTTCTGACATTCCACAATCTCGATAATCTCCAGTATTGCTTTCACCAGTTGCACCAGAAAAGGAAAATGATACAGCTAATTGAACTTGGCAAACTGGTAAACACTCGCTAGAATCTGCAATTCCTCCAGGATGGGACATCATAGAATCAGCAGATACCGCTTTGCTGCATGTTGATGCCATTTGCTTAACCTTTACAGCAGTGACATCCAAATATGATGATCAGATATCACTATTGCATCATTGTTTGAGTAGATTAAGAAAGGATTGAAACGGCTGCTAAAGTTAATAGTCATGCTGCCATCACAGATCAAGCCATTGCTTGCAACTGTCAATTTACATTATTGAAAAGGTTGACTTAAAGAGTTAAGATTACCCAACAAGGGTTCACGGTTAGGCTGGGTTTGGGTGCAAAGATAGGAAGAGGGGGAAAGGGACATGGTCACAACTTTGCACATGGGATTAATCAATCATGTGCAATTTGTATTACTTTCCCTCTCCTGCTCCTTCCCCCTCCTAACTTTCCATTTAAGTAAACCCAGCCTTACTAGCAAGAAGATTGACAAGAATATTATGATACTCATTATCAGTTATATTTAAGTTTTTTCTAAAATAGCATCAATTTATTTAATTAAACTAGATAAATCAGGAAATGATTATGAAGAACCTTCATTCTTCTTGAACTAACCACAAAGTTTCTTTTTGAAGCAGATTAAAACTCTGGTTTTCTACTAGGCAAACAAATTTCCAATAGGGTTCCTCACTAATGGTTTCATGCAATTCTATAATATAGGTTTGCACCAAAGAAAGAAATTTAGTAGATAACTCAAGTTCAGTTGGTATCCAAGGATAGAAGCAATTTCTTACGAATGCTACTTGATTTGAGTGGAAATATGAAATGCCACAACATTTACCTCTTCTAACAAGTCATCATTGCAAATGGAATTGGTAGCAGAATTGTCCTTCATGTCAAAGTAACTATCTATTCCAGCATCATCAAAAAGATCTCCAGTTTGGTTATGAGATGCACCAAAGAGTTCCTCATAATTCTCAAATTTATTGTCCACATCATCCATGGTGAAACCATCATAGAAATCTTTGCAGAATTCAATATCATCAGCTCCAGGACAACACGGCTGTAACATGAAAGTATGAAATTCATTAGTGTATGCTGAGACAAAATCATGAGTCCGACCATTCTCAGAAATTATCCTGGAGAATTGCACTGGTCTCCCACATAATTGCAAAGGTAAAATGATTCTCACTAGGGAAAAGTGTGCATTAAGCACCTTCAGATCACATATTGTTGTACTACTTAGCTGCCTATTTATCACACTTATCATCTTCAGATTACATATTGTTTTATGGATTTTTCTGATTTCCATAAAACTAAGTGCCATAGATAGGCAGCTGAAAAGCACAACAATATGTAATCTGAAGGAGCTTAACGCACACTTTCAAATATTAACACACCTTGGGTGTTGTAGAATCCACTGAACCAGCTTGTTCCTCAGCACTACAAGACATGACATTGACTGCCGCTGCAGAAAATGATTCAGCCAAGTGATTGGTCTCATCATTTGCACTCAGCACATTCTTTGTTCTCCTGCTGCCACTATTGGCCGTACTACAGTTCTCTGGAGGTCCCCACCAATTGTTGGCACTGTTCTCATTGATAGTCACCAATCCTTGTTCACAAGGAATCTCTTTGATTTGAGGGTACTCAAAGAAAGACCATATCCTTGAAAATTCTGCTGCTGATGGACAGCCCGAGTAGCAGTTGATTGTCTGCCTCTGGTGTTCTGAAGTCAATGTTGACCCAACATGGCCATTCCAATCACAATTTTGGCAAAGGGAGGCATTTTCTTCAATGCACCTAACTGCAGCAGGTTGTGTCATGCACCGATCACATAATAGTGTACGTGAATGCCGCCGAGAAAGAGAATTTGCAGAATGGATGTTACGGTCACAAGATAAGCATAAGGAAGCTGCATCAGACCTACAGTACACAACAGGTCTTTGTTCTGTGCAGAAATCACAATGTCGGACCATGCTTGCTTCACTGGAAGAAAATAGCTTAGCTGATAAGTACAATGGCTCTCGACAAGATTTCAGAATATATAGCACAAATTGATACTTCACCCTAAAACTTTATAAGCATCAAACTAATCTCCCAGTCAGAAAAAATGCTGGAACAAAGAGGGAACTAAGGCCTTTGCTCAGCAGTTAATCAAATGAAATCGCACTCCTAGAAAGTTTAAGAACCATAACGACTTTGATCCACTGAATCTCTCCAACATACAGTCTGCAAAAGAGCAACTTCTTTTATATTTACCAATTATTTGAGAATATATATCTAACAGACAAATCAAGAATTCTGAATTTGTGATTAAAAATTCAGATTTTTGGAAGTCTGTACCTGAAAAAAAATTTTCCTTCAACTCGCTAAGCTAAAAAGAACGTATAAAAGGGAGACAAAAAGTCAAGTCGACTTTTCAACCTCAACCACAAACCATTAGCAATCGTCATCTCCAATAATGGACCTTCTTGATTTTCAAAATAATAACTTTTCACTGACCACTCCAGCCAATAATTTTGTCAGGTAAAGAAGTTTGAATAACGAAACTGGCAAATCACAGACATAGAGAACTCTCTTCTTCTTCTTCTTCTTCTTCTTCTTCTTCTTCTTCTTTTTTGACAGACTTATTCAATTTAAGTTTCCATCAAATTCAAAGGAAAATCAGGCAGTCAAGAAGGAGTAGGAAAAAAGTCTAATTTAGAACACCAAACAGCAAGCTAAGAGCCAGATGCCTCTTTACAACTAAACCAATAATTTCCCCATTAGTTCTTCCCTTTCACTTGCGAATCAGCAACCAAAACACACAAGAGCGCACTAGAAACAAATCTTTCCTACTTAAACATCAAACCTCCAAATATCCTCACTTCAGAAGAAAACTCCGGCAAATCACTCATTTAGAGCGGCAGATACGCAAATCATACAGAAAAAAAAAACAAGAATAAACAAAACTATGATCGAGCCGTTACCTATGCCGAATCCTCTTCGCGAGCTCCCTCAACTCCTCCGTCCCTGGCAATTAGCACAGAAACCCTAGCGTAGAGTGGTCGATTTGAGAAGATCGGAGATTGGATTGTGCCCCCTCCCGGAGTAAATTGAGATAGAGATGACGAGAGGCAGAGACGGAATAGGATTAAACCCCTGGAAAGCCTGCGGGACCCGCAAAAAGCGCAACGCCTTTGCGCTTTCCAGTGGCACTGTTGTAATATAACCATCTTTTGCGGCCTAGAACCAACCCTTTTCCGCCACTTATTCGCGGCACGGAATCAAAGCGACAAAGACAAGCGAGTAACGAAAGCGAGCACAACTTTCAATGACCATAATGCCATCTCCTTTCATGTAAACTGCGTAATTCTCCTGTCTCCGGCTGGAAGGGACAACCTGGCCCCCTGGCCCTCGCCCATGAGCCCGGAGATCTGCGTTAGCTCGCCAGCGCAGTCCTCGAGATCGTGAAACTGCACGAGGACAGCCAAGATCATCCTTAGTCTGCGCCAAGAAAACAGGAACGCTTGCACGGCCACGTGTTCGAGCATCTCCGCCGTCGGACGAGCAAAGAGCGTCAGTCATAGTGGTCCAGGTTTCCAAATTTGGAAATGGCAGGCGGAGCTAGGAACGACGGCGTCAGCGGCTATCAAGGTCCTCCGACGGTGGCGAGATGGTAATTTCGATAGGCTCCGGGAATCAATGCAGCACGTGACCAGACAAAACGGCGGTCCCCGCGGGATTGGACGTCCAGGCTGGCTGGGTTATCCATAAATCGCACTAAACTGCGCTTCATAGGTACACGTGTCTGCTCTAAGGGGGAAGTTCTCGCGGCACCCAGCGATAAGTACAGCCAGGTGGCAATTGCTCATTTGTAAACGCTCAAGTGTCGGATGACGTCGACGGATATAAATATACAAAAATAAAAAATTCTTATAAATCTATTTCCCGGTCACTATATTGGAATTTTAAAAATAAATTATGAAACGTATAATAAATTTTAAAATTTATAAAATATGAGACTAATTGCCAGAAAAATTAGAAGAAAATCAAACGATCTTTCTAAGTCAACCCTACGGCCCAGTAGTAATTTCTTGGCCCATGGACCGGCGAGTCCTGATGGCCCAGCTACAGTAACCTGAAGTGAATTCATAATGGCATTCAAGAACAACAACAACAGCAACAACGAAAACACATACATGATTAGGAATAAGGATTTTGATAGCAATCATCCCATTTCAATTTGTGTGGAGCATTTAGTTAACTTTTTTGAGTGCCCAATTGCTTATTCTTTTTCTAGTGCGCAATCGATGAAAAGTATGAATTGCATTGTACACATCTTGATTTGGACCTTTGTTTTTCTATTTGTTGCTGTTTAGTGTTTGCCAACGGAGCCTCCAGTTAAATTCCAATAGTCGAAGGAAGACGCTGTTTGGGATTTTCCTTTTATAGTTTTATTTTCAATGATTTTTTAAACTACAAAATAGGGTTTAATTTCTCAATCTTAGAACATTTGGTGGATGAAAAGCTATTCTGTAATAATTTCATTTTCTAAGAATTATTATAAATTCTTACCAAAAAAATAATACGAAATCTAAACATGAGTAGGAAGTATATGTGAGGCAAGTATAAAATATGCCATAAGAACCATATAATATATATTTTGCATGCCAATAACTAAATAAAAATAATAATATGTAAAATGAATTGATATATAAATCTATTTTGTCATGTAATGATAACTTGGCTTAAACATGGTTGGTGTCAAAATATGTTCTATATTATGTGGAAAAAAGGTGATTGGATATCCACACCATTTTGAAAATTACTAAATCGCAGGCAACATTTTAGAAGAAACTATTAATTTTGATATATTACAAACGAAAGTATGAAGGGTGTTAAAATGTAATTAACTTTAAAATCCAGGCTGTATGGATAATTGCACAGCCATTCGATATAGGAAAGGGACCGGCACAGCGCATCGCTTCCCGAAACAACTCATCGAGACTATAAAATGCCGTAACGACGCTTTCGGAACCATCGCGCGTCTCCAAGTTCCCGATTCATTTCGCCGCTCGAATCCGGTGGCGAGGTCGATTCTAGCGTATCTGATCTTAATTCCTAGGATATTGCATTCATTCTGTGGAATTTCGATTTGAATGCCCCAACGTTTGTGTCTCGACGATGTTATCTAGCTCCCAGTTATTTATCTTCTGGATATGCTTTCCTGCAGTTTCTTGCGAATTTATTATAGTCGAAATTGTGGGGATTTCTAACTTCTGGCCTTGATTATTCTTATGGACGGGGAATATTCTTAATGATATCTCGTCATTTTCATCGTTTGTTTTTGTTTGCGCCGATTTCGAGGAATTAGTGTTTGGAAACTTAGGGTATTTGTTGTTGTCTCAATGGATTAGAGTAATTATTGATCACCATCTTATGTATGAACGTCGAGGCTTTCTAGTTTTTATATTAGCAAATAAAGCTTATTAATATTCCATTGATATTAGTGTTGCATACCTCTAGTCTGTGGAGCTAATTATTTCACGATCCTTGTTTATGCTAGGTTTGGTGTGGGTTTATACTGATTTATTCTTACCATGTTATTATTTTTGTTCTTTGCTACTATAGTAAGGTTCACATTCAGGAAGCTTTTGAAATGTTTTGGGGGAACTTTTATTTGTTTGTAGAAGCTTAGTTCTTCATTAATCATGTATGATATGTATTATGTCGTGTTGCTGAACTGGACTGAATGCTTGGAGGTTTTAATCAGGTGGAACCATTTCAACTGGATGTGGTGAAATCTTCACCCTTGTATGGTGGAAAAATGAGTAACGTCTATTACAGAACTGAAAGATCTGCCTCAGGTAAATGTATCAATGATATTGATCATATATTGAAATCATCTTGTTGACATTCCTTTTACAAAAGAAAAGACTTTAGGTTTGAATCTTAATCGTAAAAGTTCTCTGTTTTCAAAGGCCATCCATTCATGTGGTTTTATGATGAGAATTTCTGCAGTATGGAGCACCATCTGATTTTTGAATTTACTAATGTTCATCAAATTGTTGTGCATACATGTGGCATTCAAGGACCTTTTGACTAATTTAAATCTATCTTCATGACGACATATATTTGAATGTGCAATTATGAAAACTGGACAAATTGGTCCAAATGCTAATTTTGTATACATGTTTTCTTTTTGGTGTAAGTTTGGTTTCCAGTGTTTGGAGATTTTTCAAAACCTTGTGGACTTAAGGAATTTATTTTTAAAATAGTTTTTCTTTTGATGCTTCCTTATTCATTCTATTTTATGTTGGTATAATAATCACGCTGATTTGATGAAATTGGCAGTACGAAATTCCAAAATTACAATTTCTGGTTAAGTATGCAGATACATGGCTATATAGTTACAGGGAAAGCATAGTTATACAATGCCAAAAATATATGAATATAGTTCCAGGACAAGCATAATTTTATAATGTCAAAAGTACATCGATATATAGTCTCAGGACAAGCATAGATTTAAACGCCAAAAGTACATTAGAAAATTTTGTGTGTACATGTTGACTAGTAGCTCATGATATGCTTTTCCGATGGACCACGGTCCTGATCATGAAAAGTCTATGTTGTATGTGGTTTATACAAGAACCAGAAGCTAAATTCCCTTCAAATACTTTGTTACAACAGGTCAAAAGAAGAAAGTGAAGGAGCTTATGCTCAAAAGTGACAATCGAACCTGTGCTGATTGTGGTGCTCCAGATCCAAAATGGGCGTAAGTAACATTATTTGTTATGCCTGTAAACTCCAGGCACATCGCTGACATTATTCAGTATGAAATATAATTATCTAACTATTGGTTTTTCTTCAATTGGAGCTAACCCACTAAGATTATGACACATCTTTGATCTTAATACAGATTACTATAATAAGTTAAATTCTCCAGGTTTCAATTTTCACCTTCGAATTGTCACCTGAATTACACTAAACAAGAAGTCATGTTTAATAACTATTTGGGGTGAATTATTTGAATCATATTCCAGCATTGGGCCTTAAGTATAGCTATAACATTAGCAGTACAGTAGTAATTGTTAACTTAAATCTCTTTAAATCATGATAAGTTGAGTTTCTGTTGGTTTCTTTTTGTCCATTTATTAACTTGCCCATGGAACTCACTCGTTAACACTTTCTTGATAATTTTTTTTATTAGTTTTCTTATTAACTAAATGGCTGCACTTAAAATGAGATAAAGAATTATGTGATAGAAGTTCAAGATCATTTACAGAGAGGTGCCTACTCTTTTGACAAATGTTAACGAAATCTTATGGTATGCTATGCCAAATGTTAGTAGGCACAAAATGGTGTAGAATATGTAGTTTTCTTGAGGAAATACATTTTTAGAAAGATGCAGTAATTTGTATTTTCTCATATTTGTATATACCAACTTCTTGTCTCCTCATTCGAAAAGGAAGATTTTGTAACACTATGGTATGGCCATCCATATTTTATGGATTTGGAAAGGAATATGTACAAGATGTTAATTTAGTAAAAATGAGAATACTAAGATTAATACTTTGAGTTACTAGAAATGATCAAATAAAAAAATGCTAATAATCAAGAGCATTTTGTGTCCTCCAACAGATTATAAAATGAGACATAATAGGCTGAGATTGTATTGACATGTTCAAAGGCGATAAATAGATTTTAATTAGAAAAATTGAATATATTTGATTGGGAGGTGTAAAGGGTAGAGGAACACCTAAAAGAAAAGGCTGAGAATCTTTTTTCCATCATATCAAATAAATTCAGTGTCTAAACTTCAACGGTGTATTCTCTTTATCTACTGAGACAGTCAATTAAAGAAATATAGTTGAAGAAGTTATAGTACAAAATTTTTCGAATTCTGGAGGGCTGTTTCTGGTTCCCTTTGACTATAAATTTAATTGATAATTGCAAGGCCTACAACGCAATAAAACACTATGGAAGTAATACTTAAGTGATAGCTTCAAAAATAATTGGCACAATGCTCTATTTATATATCTGAATGATGATTTGCTCGTTACTGCAGGTCTGCTAATATTGGCGTCTTTATCTGTTTGAAATGCAGTGATGTTCATAGGAGTCTTGGGGAAGACATTTCAAAGGTATCTTCACCCACCCACCTCTAGTTGGAAGACTGGAGTCTAATTTTTCACTAGCTATATCTACGATTTTTCCTACATTAACCTGAAATTACTAATGTACCAGAAAAACATGTCTGTGTGTACTCTAAGACTCCTTATATAGAAAACTATGCACCATCCTAAATAGAGTTTTGTTTTGATCAAGGTTTAAATTAACATTTTATGCTGGAGTTACATCTAATATATATTTCGGTTGGCTATTGGGACTTGGACTTGAACTAACACAATTGGAATTGGAACGTACCAATATTGATGCATCTCAATTTATCTGACCCTGGTGTCACATCTTGTCAATACCACCGGAGACATGCCCTTTTCAGTTAGCACAACCAAAACTATGTCAGCATGGATGGCACAAGTATATTTACCTGTGCTTGCTTGCATGATATCTGTATTGATTGGCTGTTGGAATGGTACAATTTGGCCATATCAACGATCTTGATCAACACTTGAAAGCATGGTTTTGATAACAGACAACATGACTGGACTGTGGAAGATGGGTTTTAGCAGCTTTGGATTCTTAGCAGCAAGAACTGGATTTAGTTTAGCTGCAAGCATTTTGGATTTAGAAAACGAGACGATGTTTATTCCCAACTTTAATTTTCTTTCAGATCAATAAAATTGTGTTGTTAAAACACCATTTTTCTTTAAGGTTCATTCACTTAATATAGTAACTGGTATAACTTAAAATCTATAGGTATTATTAGAGGATGAAGAGTTACTTAGATATTTTTGTCTTGCTATTGTAACATTCAGGTTTTATCAGTGACTTTAGACGAGTGGTCTGAAGGTGATATTGATTCCATGTTTGAGGTTGGTGGGAACTCTTATGCTAATTCAATTTATGAGGCTTTTCTTCCCAAGGATTATCGAAAGCCTAGATCTAACTCAAGTTATGACGAGCGGAGCAAATTCATCAGGTGCAGGATGCAGTCTACAAGCGCAAATATTGTCTATATTTTTATTTATCTCTTTCTCTCTCTTTGCAGATCCAAGTATGAGACACAAGAATTCTTAAAACCAAGCTTGCGTATTGTGTCCTCGAAGATGTCTTTCAGTTCTGCTGAATCCAAAAATAGCATAAATTACAGGATTGACTCCAACAGTTCAACTAAGTCAGTAAGTTTTGCATGCTTCATCTGCCCCTTTAGAAGTGATATAGGGTTTAGGGTTCTAAACTATTATTTGTATGCTTTGTTATCAAATATGACTACAAAGCATTAATGGTTGAATCATTATCCTTGATTGTAAGGTTCTTACGTTGATAACAGGTAGAGACCAGACAATGCATTGGAGATTTAAAGGTTAAGGTTGTAAGAGGTTCAAATTTAGCTGTTAGGGATATGTTTAGCAGTGATCCATATGTTATATTGACTCTTGGGGAACAGGCAAGTTGTTCAATTTTAGTTAATGAACCTTCCTGTCTATCTTAGTAATTATTTCTTCCCTGTGCTGCCCTGATGTTAATTGGTTGTGTGACTATTTCAGAAGGCTCAGACAACAGTAAAACAGAGCAACTTGAATCCAGTGTGGAATGAAGAGCTTAAGTTTTCAGTTCCTGAAAATTATGGTGCTTTGAAACTGGTTAGTTTGAGTTGTTTATATTAGGAGAATTCATGAACATGCTTTTGATGAAGCTTTTTTTTTCGATGGAAGCGCAGAAGAGTAACTGATTCACGTTTACACCTGTTTTTCTCTGTTTCATCCAAACAGCATGTCTATGACCAAGATGTTTTTTCTTCCGACGATATAATGGGTGAAGCTGAGATTGATCTTCAACCTATGATCACATCTGCTATGGCTTTTGGGGATCCTGACCTTCTCGGTAACATGCAGATCGGGAAATGGTTAAAGACAAATGACAATGCACTGATGGATGACAGCACTATCAACATTGTAGATGGAAAAGTAAAACAAGATGTCTTTCTGAAGTTGCAGAATGTGGAGTCTGGAGAAATAGAATTAGAACTAGAATGGACTCCGCTGGATGAATAGGTATGGTCTCCTTTTATATTACGTCGTATTAGTACCTTCTGTGAAATGTATTGTAGGCATGTAGATCATATAAAAATGTATGATTAAACTCCTATTTTAACTAGTAGAGCGTATTTATACCCGGATGAAAATCCACCATTTGGTTTACTACTGTAGATGTTAATGAGGGGGGAAAACTCACTGTAAATTAGACTTTTCATTTGCTTAGCAGCAACCAGGACATAATTACACTTAGCAGCATACACAATAATGCAATACTTACCCAAAACTTAATCAACAATTAATCCAAAACACACCTCCGTAATTGGCTTTCCTTTACTATGTCTATCCCAGAGCCACCACCCCCTCCTCAGCCACATCCGCCGGCGGCGAACCCGATCCTCGATCTCCCGACGTCGTACACCACACTAAAAGTCTGCTGCTGCGTGTTGCCGATTATAGCCACGTCGCTGGAGGGCGCGAACGCCAGGCACGTCGTCGACGCATCCACGTCGATCATCACGTTCTTCGCCGGCAGCCTCAGCGCCGCGCCTCCCTGAAAGACCAACTCCACCGGCGGCACCGCCAGCCTGCTTAGGCTCCCGACGAAGCACGTGTCCAGAATGGAGTACGCCGGCGCCCGCCGGTACCCGTTGAGCGCCGCCGCTACTGCTCGACTCAGCGCGTCGTACACGTTGCTGGGAAGCCGCGTGATGACGGTTCCAGAGTCGATGATTGTCTGCGTGCTGCTAGGCACCGAAATGACTCGGCCGTTGACGGTGATGCTGGTTAGCCGGAGGAAGTAGAGGGATTCGTCGAGGGAGCTTGAGACCAAGGGGGTGTAGGAAAAGCGGCCGAGGCTGGAGGAGCCGATTGAGAGGTAGCCGGACGAGGAGGTGGAGGGGAGGCAGTAGGAGAAGGCGTTTCCGGTGACTGGCGCGAGCTGGGATAGGAGGGAGAGGCGGTTACGGGCAAGGCCGATGAGGCCGGCGGAACGGCCGAAAAGGCCCTCGTTGTCTTGTCCGCAGCCATAGACGAACCCAGATAGGCGTTGACCGCCTGCCAGGGAGAGAACATCCTTGCTGAGGTAGCCGACGGAGAAGGAGCCATCGCCGTAGCTAGCCTCGTAGATGCACACGTTGGAGACAGAGCAGGCGGGAGGATTGAGGGTGCTGGACTCGAGGCCGCCGCACTCTGAAGCCGAGCAGGGGAGTGAGCGGTAGGTGGAGGAAGCAGAGGGATCGAAAACAGAGCCGACCTGGGAGTGGCAGTAGATGCGGCAGGGGGAGCACTGGACCCATGAGAAGGAGGAGCCGGTGTCGACGACGACGACGTAGGACTTGGACGGGGTGCCGAGGCCTATGCGGGTGATGTAGTTTCCGACGCCGACGGAGGTACCCTTTGAGAGGGGGACTGAGACGGCGTCGGGGCGGAGCAGAGGGGAGGAGGAGGCGCGGGAGATAGTGGCGGTGGTCTTGGAGAGTCGGGAGGAGAGGGCTTGGACGCGGGCATCGTCGTGGGAGAGGACTGTGGAGAAGGGAAGAGGGGCGGCGAAGGGGGCTGGGGAGCAGGGGCTCCGCGGGTGGTGGAGGGTGAAGTGGAAGCCCGCGCTGTCGTTGAGATGAGCATGCCGAGCCGCTGTTTGATTGGAGAAGAAGGGTAAGTAAGTCATTTCGAACCGTCAAAACATCCAATACATTTTTTTTTAAAACAATTTTAAGTGCTCCATTAAATTGGTGTTGGTCAAGATGAAAAATAAAATAAAATAATGATATTGTGAAAAAAAAAAGGGAATAAGTTGGGTAGATAATGGCCCATCAATCATGATTATTAACAATTAAATTGTGTATAGTGGTCCAATAAAGGACCCATTTCTTGCACTCGAAGACCTTCCACACACTACATACTTACGAAGAAAGGAGATTAAATACTTTCTATCTTTAGTTCTCTACAAAATAATTTTAATATCTTAATATGATCAATCCATGAATCCTCAATCCATCATAAGCTTAATATGATTAAGAGTTGGAACTAAATTTGATCAATCCTTCTTTTAGAACATCAAGAACAAATTAATAAGAAATTAATTGAGGCAAAATAGAGTACCACTAAATTTGGAGGTGCATATGGAAGCATCCAAAGCAAACGCTCTTCCGAGAAGAAGGAAGAAGACGAAGCATAGATGAAGAAGCAACTCCATCTTTACTTGGCCTACAGATTTGAGGCCTTAGTTGGTTCTTTCACACGTTAATTAGTGTGATCTTTATAGAAGTTCAAGACGAGGCCATGGTGGTTAGCGGTCACGGAGTGGCTTTGTCTTTTGAAAACGAGTAGTGGGTAGAAAATCCAAATGTCAGCTAGAATTTCATAACTAGTTTTTTTTTATAATAAAATGCAAATCCATGGAGACCACACTATTATTTTATAAGAGAAGTTGGCGTTATAAAGTTGACTAAAAACTTCATCACTACTCAATTAAACAACCAAACTATTAACCAACTGAAGAATCTAATGGCAACGCTTGAAAGTCCCTAGATACTATCATGAATAAGTGGGACCCATATATGTATGGTCCATTTTGGCCGAGATGCTTGATGAGCGTAAGCAATCAATTATAGCTAGCCGATGCTTATCCCTTACAGATAACTATAAGTAATTAAGGAGTTTTAACGCTAACGTTGCTATAGGACATGTAAAGGATATGCATGTAGTACCCAGTGAAGTACGCACCAGGCCGTGCGTTCTTTTTCGTTCGGCATAAGACTTGATGCCTAATCATAAATGACAAGTCACAGTCACTATCTGTAGAAAAAAATGAATGAGAAATCATTGATGGCCTTTAAAACACACTGAGAGCTACTACCACTTTAAACATGCGTGTACGTAAGCCACTCTTGCATGAATTGGGGACCTCTCGCTAGAAAACTAAACATGAAAGCACCATATAGATATAATATATACAGGTGAATTAGAAGTGTTACCAACCATTTAGTGACCATGTGACATGTTTGGAATCAGCAAGTGTGGATATCAATCTAATGAATCTGAAGTGACAAGCAAACTTCCAGATGAGTTGTGAACAAATTAAAGAACTGGTCAACGGCCACCATCAAGTTTGCTCAAGAGACGTGCAAGACTCAGATAAGAGCGCGTCAGCATTAATTATTAGAACGCTAAAATTGTATATTATAGGAAATATTTGATGAATATTCTGCGTATCCTTGATTCCACTAGATTCTCTCTTCTTTTCCAGACGGCAGTCTTGGAGCCATGTGTTCCGCAAGCTAGGACAAGTTCAATTTCATTATTCGACCATAGTTAGGAAGGGCAAACAAATCAAATCTAATTAAATTTTATAATATTTAAATTTATTTAATAAGATAATCAAATTAAATCATGATTATTTAAATTTAATATTATTTTTTATTAGTTTAAGTTTGATTCAAATTTAATTTAAATTTAATTCATTTAGATATTATCAAACTCTCAATTTGAGATTTTTTTATTTTTAAATTTTTTAAAATTTAAATTTATTTGATTAATTATTGAATTTGATAATATAAATTTATTTATTCATTTTAATTTTATTTATTTATTTAGTATGTT
Source organism: Curcuma caesia (assembly GCA_037834155.1). Lineage (NCBI taxonomy): Eukaryota > Viridiplantae > Streptophyta > Magnoliopsida > Zingiberales > Zingiberaceae > Curcuma > Curcuma caesia. Next base: position 5,225,917 of record JBBMKF010000117.1, on the reverse strand, counting down.
AATAAGAGTTTTATTGATAAATATAATTTAAAATTTTTGTTTCGAATATTATTCACGAGCTAAATGTACATGTGTTCAAGTTTATTTATTTAATATAATAAATTATTTAAATTTATTCGTTTAATTGATGTTGTGTAAATCGAACACCTTGTTCATTTACGGCCCTAATCATAGTAACTTTAATTCGTCTAAATCCTCCCATGCTCGGCCCAAGAAGCCCAAACCATACGGGCTTTCTTCCTCTTATTCTTTTTGGTGTTGTCCCTCGCCCTTGGAATTGTGATTCAGTCTTATGCATACACCTTGGTGTTCTCATTGGAGTCGAAAGCTTGATGTTCCTTTTCTTGTCTTGGGACTTCTTTGCTGATTAACGACGCACATCTTGAAGTTTGTATTTTTGAAATCGTTGTCAGCGAAAGTTGCTCATTTTTTGGTTTCCAAGTTGCTCTTGGGTTAATGTCGAAGCGTCTTTGTTCGCCTGAGCATTAATCGCATGTCTATATCTGATAGAAATTTCACGTTATTTTAATCCAGCCCAAATCTTGAACTTGGATCTCGCCTGCTAATCTGCATGAAAGAACCAGGAATCAGAATCCTGTTTGATCCAGTTCACTTCACAAATTGACAAAGAAAAAGAAAACTCCTTATGACCTAGGTTGAATGACCAATTTTTAATTTTTTTTTGGGAACTCTGTATCTCTCAATTTTTTGGAAACTGTATTTTTATTTGTGTTCCAAACATATTTGTATTGTATATAACAAGGTTTAAGTCCTACTTCAAGCTCGAATTTCATTGGTTGATGTGAACGAGGCAGTTTTGGTATGGTGTTGGAGTGTTGATGCATGGTGCCAATGGCAAATTGGAGATGAAGGATGGAAATGAAGAAGAAGAAAACAAAAGAGCAAAAACATAAGAAGATAAAGACAACTAAATACGTAGGGGCAAGATTTGAAGTATCGTTTAAAGTTGGAGTTTCAATCACTAGTTGGAAGCTGGAATAATATGATTTTTGCGGTGCGTTGTGATGACACTAACCATGCTTTGACATGAATCTATCATGCTGCTAGAGTGTAGATGCATGGTGCAAATTAGGGGTTGAGAAAGGGGATGAAGAAGATAAAAACAAAGAAGATCAAACAAAGGAAGAAAGATAACTACATACGTGGGGGCAAAGTTTAAAGCATTGTTCCAAGTTGGAGTTTTAGTCCCCAGCTGAAATAGAATGATCTCACACCCTTGTGCTGATCCTAAGCGTGCTTTGGCATGCATCAATCATAAAAATAAGATTGTAGGAATTAGATAGTCAATTGAATCAAATACTGAATAACCTTATAAAAAATTAGACTAATAATTAGATAGAACTAAACGTTGTTGTACTATTGGAATATGTTAAAGTCTAGATTGAATTTAGTTTTATTTTGCTTATTAATTCTCGTTCACTTATTGTTAAAGTTTTATTGTTCTATTTATTCCTGTATCTTGGCTAAATTCTTTAATCAGTGATGCTAGTAATGTGCCACTAATAGTCAATTGTTTAGTCCTGCATGTGAAATCTATTAATTCACTGTCATATTGGGAATCCTATAGTAGGTACCCATGTATGTATATTATAATTGTTCTCATTAATTAATATAATAGATTTATTATTCACCTGAACTAAGCATCAAAACAATGTTCTCTCTGTTCATTGTGATGGCCCAGCCTCTCTACTGCCACACCTCCCATCTCCCATTTACTACAGAGCTGATGAATCCCGAGCCTAACAATGTATTTAGCAAATTGTAAATCCATTATTTATGTTATAAAAACTAAACTGACCCATTATTTTCTAACAGATATCAAGGTCAACTGAATAGAAAAACACCCAGAACTGGTTTCCTGATAAAATTAACTGCATAGGATGAGTTGTGACTATGATGACCTATTCAAAGTAATCAATACCTACAAGTGGATATTTACCTAGTAATTATCACACTGCATCAGGTTGTTATTCATGATGTCAACGAGTAGCATGGTGATTTTTGATAGATTACAGATGGGTTTATGGGGCTTAATGTTCCAATCTCAAAAGGAATGCAGTTCTAACTTATTTCAACAACCAATTTAAGGCATTTTTGAAATGAAGAATGATGCCTACTCTTACAGTCGTTTTTTCTTCTACTTGTTCAGGGTCTGTACGAAGAATCCATCCGATATTATGTTAGAGCACTTGCTATGAATCCAAAAGCAGATAATTAATGCATAACTTTCTATTCCTTTTTATTAACTTATGAGGAAAAAGAACACTATCCAAAAAGAGTAATTGAGTTCAATCTCTGTTTAACTGTTTTCTGCAGCGTGCATCTCGGAAACCTTGATATTCTTCAGAAACAGTTTGCACTCTAATTTGATCCCTCAGTTTGGGAGGGTTCTGGTGGACGATTATGATACAGGGTGTGACTCATCCATGTTGATGGCCTCTTCATTCTTAATTGTGGATGGCCATCTCATTCCTGTTTTAAATTAAGAAAACTGAAGTTGACTTCAGAGTGAAAAGGACAAGATAGAGGTTACAATACATCATTTTGTGGCTTTGAGTTGAACATACCTAAATAATATCCTGGAGTAATATGTATACGTACATGCCATCAACCTGTAAGGTGTTTGTTAATTGGAAAAGGCTTGAATGCCCAAATCACTCCTGTTATGGTCTGAGAAAACTATGAAGAATTTTGAAAGATTGTAGATGCTCTATAATATCATAAAAAATAATGCTCCAGGAGATGAATGATTACATATAATCAGATACTTCTATGTTAATAAACAATATAGGAACCAACTTTAGATATCGAGAAAAATATACACGCAAAACAAATAAATGAAACTATGAAGATCCAACTGCACAACCTGAATATTCTGTTTGTTTTGGGTTTCGTGTCGGGCTGTAAGAATACTCAATTTTTCCAAATCTATTAATTCGATAGGTGATCTGAGTGTGAATGTCACGTCGCTCTATAGATAATGTTCTAGAGTTATATTTCTATTGGAAGAACAAAAATTTTTAATCCGTAATACCTAATAATTAAAAATCGACTGCTTAATTGCGGAACAAGTGCATTTAGCTCTAAAGATAAAAAACTATTTATTATCACTGAATGTACTTGTCATCATTCACGATTTATGTCACTTAGAGCATCTGTAATGCCGTTAATGAGATGTTAATAAAGGGTGTTAATGAAAAATGTGGATGAGTATTATAACACTCTTTCACATGAACGCGTTCAAGACAGTAGTGGGGTGGGCCAATTCTTGACTGACCCACTCCACATACATTTTTTTTTAATTATTAAATTAGGATGATAATAACGGGTGAGCATTGTGGATGCTCTTAGTTAATCTGTTAGCTCAATCTTGTCAAAATGAAATTATTTTAAAATTTTATTAATGTAAGAAAATTAAATAGAAAAAAATGCTTTTCAAAATTTTATTTTTAAAAGATATTTAAAGAAAATTTTAGAAAATATTTTAATATCCTAAAAATTAGATATAATAATTTAAATTAAGATTGATAAAAATATTATTATTTTAAAATATGTACCATTAAAATACCTTATATATCTAAACCCTCACAGGCTTAATTCGGCAGGTCGAATCGCACTCGAATCACAGCGCGACCCAATCTTTAACGGGCCATATCGGATTTCCGGCGGCCCGGTTTGGTACCTCTAGTACAAGGTGGCGACGTCCGTGATCCAATCTATTCGACTCACGTGGACAAATGTCTAACGTCCGATTCCTCTTTCAGCCAATCGGATGGCCTTGCCGCGTCTTATTCCCGTTTCTAGAGTCTTCTTCTAACCCGCGTACGAGGCTCATAACGGAAGGCACCATTAATCCTCAATTAATCTCAATCAATGCCTTAACAAGACGAAGGTTATTTTCCCCTCCTCATTTTTTTAACCTTTAAATAAAGGAGGCGAAGAGATTCGAACACCGGAGGAGCAAGCGAAGCTCGAGGGAGCGGGAGCAGGAGGAGGGCGCGATACGCTTCCGTTTGGTCGGCTCATGGATCCGCCGTCGGTCGGTATGGCGATGTAGGCCGACCGAGCTTTGCGGCGAGACCTCCGCCACCGGTGAGTTGCTTCCTCTCTGCCGATCGCGGTGCGCCTCTTCACCAGGTCTTTAGACTTTTTCTTCTTGAGATCAAGTCGATAATCATTCCTGATCTCGCGTGCTTCGCCTGATCTGTGCGAGTTTTGGCGTTTTTTTTTCTGTTTTTTTGGTGGAACTGTGGGGACATGAAGGGGTTGGCTTGATGTCGGGTTAGAATGTTTGAGGCGTGATTTCATTTGGCTAGAGAGGGTTTTTGCCTAGATTATTGTGCTTTATTATCTGAAAATTTTGGGCATTTTACCAGATGGAAGCTTTGGATCTGCCCCCTCGACGCAATGGGGGGAGTTAGTACAAATGAATAGAGAGAGCGCTTCCTTATTTTTTTGCTGTGATGATAATTTTGTTTTCGTTTTTTCTTTCTTTGGCGTTAAAATGGCAAAGAATCTTTCTGCTTTCGTTTTGGTTTGATGATCCCTCGGAGTCAGTAGCTGTAACATTTTCTCTACTTTTATAATTTAGTGGACAAGCTTAACCCTTGATGCTGATCTTTCAGTCACTTCGTCGTGGGTGAGCGTTTAGTTATTTGATTTGTTCTAGATGCCTCATTATTTGGAGAGCAGAATACAAATTTTTATCCGCTGTTTGAACATGCAAGTAACATGATCTTCTGCCTGTCTGATATTCCAACTTGATTTTCAAGTAAACACCTCGTTTTCCGTCCTTTTCTTCTCTTTCGTAGTCAGCAACTGTTGTTCTTGTGGTTTTGATGACACCAATTTCACATTTTTGTAATCGTTCTCCAAGAAGCTGTCTTATGGCTCTTGATCCCTTGCTGTGCTTTCTTTAACCTCTCGTTATTTATATTTGCAATATAGTTTGCCATATGCTTGAACTCTTAATATCATCGATGTTAAACTGCTATAGTTCATTCTATTTTGTTATAACCCTAATATTGCATTTGGCAGATTCCGTTAGCCTAATGTCCAATGCTATGACCTTTCCAACCTAGTGCCTGTTGCTCTATGTAGTCCTCTATTGTTATCCAGTTCTAAACGTAAAGGTTTCTTGGTCGGCTGCAATCTTCTCTCTTAATGAACGAACCTGAATCATATCTTCTCTCTACTACCGCGTCAGCCTTTGTGTGTGGCGTGTGCTCAAGGGAGAAGAGGAGAAAGAAAGAAATTTTCCTTGCCACATCCTCTGTGTCTAACAACAGCGGATCTGCTCGATTCCATCTCCTCTAACTGGGAGAGTCCCAGTGAGACCCAGATGGCTGTTTCCATTTTCAATCGTTCCATCAGCAGTGAGTACAATGGTAGCAATCAAAGTGAAGGGAAGCCAGGTGGGCGGAGACGGGTGTTTGTCCAAACAGAAACTGGCTGTGTGTTGGGGATTGAACTAGATCGTGGAGATAATGTCCACACTGTAAAAAGAAGATTACAAATCGCTCTCAATGTTCCTACCGAAGAGAGCTCTCTTACGGTTGGTGATCTTGTGCTGAAAAATGACCTTAGTGCTGTCCGGAATGATTCTCCTTTATTTCTTACAAGGAACGTACTGCACAGAAGCTCTTCCACTCCATGTCTCTCCCCAACTGGAAAGGACATCCAACAAAGAGATCGAAGTGGTCCAATTGAAATTTTAGTGTGCTCAAGCCGCTGCTGTCAAACAAAGCAGCTGGTTAAGGAGGTCGTGAAGGCTATTAAAATTGGTGTCGATCCAATTCCTGTTCATAGTGGCCTTGGTGGTGCTTATTATTTTAGGAACATTAAAGGTGAGAGCGTTGCAATTGTAAAGCCTACTGATGAAGAACCATTTGCACCAAATAACCCTAAAGGCTTCACTGGCAAGGCACTTGGACAACCGGGATTGAAGAGATCAGTGCGGGTTGGTGAGACTGGATTCAGAGAAGTTGCTGCATATCTTCTTGATTACGATCATTTTGCCAATGTTCCTCCGACTGTCCTTGTCAAAATTACTCATTCAGTTTTTAATGTGAATGAAGGTATGAACTACGGCACCAGTGGTAAAGGTACTACTGATAGGAAGCGTAGCGCTATAAGCAAGATAGCATCTTTTCAGCAGTTCATTCCACATGACTTTGATGCAAGTGACCATGGAACCTCCAGCTTCTCAGTTGCAGCTGTACACAGGATAGGTATACTTGATATTAGAATTTTCAATACTGACAGGCATGCTGGAAATCTTTTGGTGAAGAAATGTCATGCAGCTACAGGAGGATTTGAGGCTCAGACACAACTCATTCCGATTGATCATGGTCTTTGTTTGCCAGAAAGTTTGGAGGATCCTTATTTTGAGTGGATCCACTGGCCACAGGCATCAATCCCTTTCTCTGAGGATGAGCTCAAGTATATTGCTAACCTTGATCCGGTGAAAGATTCTGAGATGCTTCGGATGGAGTTACCTATGATCCGTGAAGCCTGTCTTAGAGTTTTGATGTTGTCAACTATTTTTCTCAAGGAAGCTGCTGTTTGGGGACTTTGCCTAGCAGAGATTGGTGAGACGATGAGCAGGGAGTTCAAGGGAATGCAAGAAGAGCCAAGCGAACTGGAAGTTGTGTGTATTAAGGCAAGACAGTTGATAGCAGAAAGATCTGTTTTTTCTCCAGTTATTAACCCACATGATGATGATGCAATTCAATTTGACATAGAATGTGAGGAAGATGACGCATTGACTGTGAAATCACCATCATCTTGTTATTTTGGATCAAAAGGAAAAATATCTAAAAATCCACTTTCACGTTTAGACGAGAGCTTAGAGGAGCTGGAAGATGAAGTGAATGGAGAGAGCGAAGTGGAGGAAAATTGTTTCTACCCCTCTAGTTGTGAATGGTCTCAACATGTTCCAAGTCTGTCCGCTTCTCTGAAGGACATAAGCCTCGCCAGAAAGAATCAACATTGTCCAAGAGCTAGCTATGCTGCTACTAGATTTCATAATGGTGGAGGTGCCAGTAAGTTTCAGGTCGGTAATAGTAGGAGTGCAAATGAACCAATGCCCACGAGTGTCAGCTTTGTGAAGCTTGCTGACATGGGGGAGGAGGAGTGGTCTGCATTTCTTGAGAAATTCCAGGAGTTGCTTCAAGATGCATTCCATAGCCGGAAAAGTGGTTCTACTGGCCTGAGACAAAAGCAGAGGTTGGGCACTTCTTGCCAGTTTTGAGTAGAAGACAGTTTTAAGAGTCAGAGGTTATTTGAGGTCCAGTTGTTCGTTAGCCCTTTTCTTTGTAGGTGTAGAATATAGCGAAGGGGTTTTCTTAGAATAAGGGCAATGTGGTTGTCACAAAAGAGGTGGTCAAAGGCTGTGTTCGAGGTGCGCCATGTGGCTCTACCACCTCTGTATATAACTTTTATGCTTGTTTAAAGCTGTGTTACGTGATGGTGTTATGATGGCCAACCTGTATGCTGTATGTTTCTGGTGAGATACTGGGCAAAAATATTATAAAAATAATAATAATAATAATAATTCTGTGCAACTTCTCTGCTGTTCTTTTAGTTTAAAAGTTTCTTTTGCCGATTTTACTAAGCAGTGCAGAATGAATTTTTTATTCTTGTAAGAAATGCTTTGGATTAATTTTTTAGCTTAGCTGCTTAGCTCCCATTTTTTTTTGCACTGCATGCTTATAATTCGATAGGCATTTGGATTCAATAATATGCATACTTGCAGAAGGATTCAATAATTTAGTAAAAATTTTAATTGTTGGTTTGGAATTAATTTCATAGATAGCGAGACTTTCATTTGCATTTTGTCACTTTATGGAAGATTCTCTCATCAGCTGTTTAGTTCTTTATAGGGTGGGTACCTAACTAACCTTGCTGTCTGTCGAAATTTCCAAGTCGAACTGTAAGATGTGAAGGTTTTTTGTCGCGATTGTTTCCGGTGGAATCTAACTATTGATTTTTCATATCTTGTTCCAGCTGCAATTTACTAAGAATCAAATTTATACATCGTCCCAAGTCATTCAGTATTCTCTTTGCATGATGACTAGCTAGACACTTTCGTCATTGTGTTCATTAGACGAGAATTCCCAATCCCAGGATTGTTCTATTAAACATAAGGTGCATGCATCGTTCAGTCTCTAGCTTGTTTTATGTGTTTTCTGAAACAAGCTGCACCTATTTTATCTCCGCATATATATCTTATCTTTCATGGCCGATGATGAACCAACCAGTCGAAACCTCGATCGGTTTAATTATCAGTATATCATTACTCAAGCATATCTGCTGGGCGTCTATGCACCAGACAAACCTAGCTTAGAAGATCTTACCTAGGCCGGTGCATCCTAATTACGTGTCTTCTTGTTTGACTAAAATAAAAACTGTCCATATCAAGAGTCGCCGACCTCATGTACCTCCTCGACCTTTAGTTTAAGTGGGAATTAAGCAAGGCAACAGCAGAGCCCCAAAGACAGTGGAAGCCCACCTCTCCTGTCGGTACGTCGGTTGTGATTCCCCTCAGCATGTGTGACATGACTCCATACGACTAATGATTTATTATTTGCCGTAGCTTCTCGCTCATAGTCGATGCAATGCTGCCACTGCTAAAGTATTAAAGCTATTGGACAGGTGCAAGGTCTCATCTAGTTGGTGGAATAATATACAGAAGCACGTACGGGGACGGCGGCCTGCTTCATGTTGCATGTTCCCCATCCACTTCCCACGATCATGTGTTGGCAAGGCAAGGCAAGGCAAGGCAAGGTCGCGGCATGGGGCGCTCGTACGTCTTGGTTGCTGGGGAGTCGGAAAAAAACGAGTCCCAGAGTAACATCAAGACAAGAGTTTGATTACATGGCACGCCATGAATGATCGAGTTGGTGGCGAGCCAGTTTCGTTGAAGATCACGGGGCGTTCCTATCTCGTCCAAAATGCAATGCTTGCGCAGTCGTCGTTTTCAAGTCTATGCTTACATAATAATAAATTACATTGTTGAAAATTATCTACACAATGCATGATTTAACAAAAAGCAAGTTACGTTGTTCCTAGCTCGACTACCACTGCCCGGCTAGATCAGTAATATATAACATGTACATTAGGATAAAGTTGTTAATATATAACAGCGTCATTGGCAGTTAGCAGCATCCATTTTGATCTGGGGAAGACATGCATGTTTCTGCTGAATACGATGAAATGTAGAACATGGACAAAAATTAATGACACGTTAGATCAGCAAAGTAGATATATACAGGCATGCGAACGTTCACGAATCACGATGCATGTTGTCCTCGTTATATATGTTGTTGCTTCTAGCAAATTAAACAAACGCTGCATTAATCGACAAATTGTTATATAGTCATTAAACGGATCAGAAGTGTTTGCTTTTATCATTTATATACATACGAACTGCTAACCGTGAAGTAGTATTGAAATGGTATCAGCATATACTTATGCAAAATTATAATAAATACACATATTAATTGATGAAAAAAGATTAAAAAAATTTGATTACAATGATAAAATTTATTTAAATATAGATGATAATATAATAGGCAATTGAGTATAATTAATCCTATTTAATTTGATATAGATTTAATTATTATTGTTTCATCAAGATGAGTAAGGGTTAGGGAGTTAAGATATATATACGAAGACATGACTAACCCGAGAATGCTCAATTTTCTTTCGTATTTGTCTCGGTTCCTCCAATATGAGAATAGAGTTATATTCTTTTTGTCAGGGTTAGACACCTTTTGTGAATTCGGCTTGAAACAACAGTGGCTGCAAGCGGTTTTCATTAATTACAAGATTATTTCAAAGTGTGGCTAATGTTTTAAATGGACATGATTGTAATTAAGCGACCAAAAGATTTATAGAAAAGAGATCTTTTTGGGCCACTTAATGTGCGGATGAGAGAAAAATATAGAAAATTTAAGAGATTTTGTATAGGATATGAGAATATATATATTTGAGTTCATTGTATCTTTACTCATATTATAAGATTTAACTTCTTTCTATAGGGAATTGTTTCATCAATTTTATTAGAGACCTTGATTTTTAATATTATTTATATTTAATTTTATTTTTTAAAATTTTATTTTAATATTAGATTATTTTAAAAAGTTTCACTTTTATTTTATATTATTTTAATTTTATTTGTTGTAGATTTTTTTAATTGTATATTTTATTTTTTAAAAAAATATATTTTACTCTTTTTTATGTCAAAAGTATCCGTCTCATGCCTTTCCACTCTTTGATGCTCCCTACCTTTTCCCGCAGTGATCTCATGTATTTTCTCTCTCTCATATATTAAGTATAACTTCAATAATTTTTGTAAAAATATTAAAATAAATAAATTCTTATTTACATTCGATAATATTTAATAAATAAATAAATAATTTAATAATTTTATCAATTAAAAAAGATTTATTATCAAAAATTTAAATATAAATTTTTAATTAATAATTTGAGTCTCAAATAGTCATAAAGTTAAATTTTATATAAAAATTTATTTTTAAAAGTTAATATTATTTTTTAAATTATATATAGTGAAGGTTCACATATTTTTTAACTAAGACATAAAAATTTGATTGAGACAGTCCTACCCTCAGGTGGATCCGATGCCAAGTCAAGTTTGAATCAGACCAGGCTCGGATCTGTAATTGGATCAGGCCCGAATTCATAATCGAGTTAACGGGTCAGTTATTTGTCGACCTCGTTCAACCAGCCTGCCAACTCGTAATCTACTCGTCTAGTTGGATCCTCGATAAATCAATAACTCGTTGGTTCAGTTGCCAATTTGCATGGACGACGTACGGCAAATTAAAATTTTTATTTTTAAATTTATTTAGAATTTTAAATATAATTTTTTATTTAATAATATTTGAGTATATTAATAATGTGATTCAATATTAATTTATAATACATTCTATCTTTATTAAAACTATTTTTTAAATATGTTTGTCTTCTATTCTATGCGTAACTATTTTAAATTTATTGTTTAAATTATTGATGTAAGACTATTCTATTTTTTATTAAAATTAATTTTACAATCTATTTGTCTTAAATTTTTTTATGTGGAACTATCCTATATCTTTAATTTATTAAATTTATTAATCTTATTTTATTCATTTAATATTAAATTTATAAAAAAATATTTAACTTTTTAAATATATTTAATAATAAATTTATAAAGAAATATAATTTATTTAACAATAAAATTATATATAAAAGTAAAAGTTATCATTGAACCTATAAAATTAATTAAAAGATATAACTTTATATCTAGACTTGACCTTACACTGAGTTCAAATCGGATCCAACCTAGACCTGTAATCGTATTAATAGGTCAGTTTTAACCATTTGACGCGGTTCCAACAGTTGAATTTTTTTATAAATTTATAAATTTTAAATATATATTTAAAAATAATATAAATCTTAAACCATCATCCAAATCACAAATGGTAATCGTCTTGGAAAATTAAGGTTAAAAGTCGACGTTTCAGAAACTACGAAATCGATAGTTAGAAATCGTTGAACTAACGGTTTCAAATCATGGTGGGATCTACCATTGGCTAGAATGTGTTGTAGATGGCTCTATTTATCTCGGGGTAGATGAAAATGACATTCTTTGGAATGAGGCTTTTGGATTAATTATTTTGTTTTTCTTATATATATACTTATCATCTACAAGATAGAGCAAAGAAACCTGATGCTCTTCCCTTGCACAGATGGATTTGAACTAAAGAAGCATAACATTTATATGATATGTTAGCAGTTTTTGTAACTGCTCACCACCTTGCCCATGTTGCGCACGTTGTGCGCTCCGTGGAGGAAGCCTCCTCTCCCTATTAAAGGGAGAGGAAAGCTCTGTTGAAGGGGTTCGGTGGTTAAAGAACCTGCAGTAGGCGTCCAAGCGAAGAAGACAGAAGAGGTTGCCGGAGAAGAACACCAAATCGGAGGATTTGGTTTGTGGAACTGTGAAGGATTTTCCGTTCGTGATTATTCTTCTGACAGAAGCAATCTCTGCCGCTGGAGCCGCCGCCGGAGCCGGAGTCGAGGCACGCTACAACAGGTATATTCCAACATTGGTATCAGAGCATGTGTTAGAATTTACCTGTTGGGAAAATCGCCGTAGAACATCGATGTTTGCCTGCTTCTGTTCGACCGTCGCAAGCGGCAGCGCACAGGCGCTGTACGGGATTTTTTTTTCTTCTGTTCCACGATTCCAGTCTGTGTGACACCGTAACGCCGGCAAAGGCAGACCGGAAAACAGCCGGTCGGTTGCTGGCAACGGCAAGCGAAGCCTTGGCGCCGTCTTGAGCCACGAAGGAATCTCGATCTGTTTGAGGTTCTGACGCGGAAGGTTTGGCGACGGCAGGGCTGGCGCCGGCAAGAGGCGGCGCCGGAGGGATGAAGCGGCAGTGTGCTTAGTGCACAGAGGAAAAAAAAAGGAACGGCGGCGGAAGAGTCGCTCGTTTAGGGCACGACACAAGAAAAAAAATGATGGAGAAACCACTGTGCTTCGTGCACAGTGGAGGAAGATTAAAATATATATATATATATAGATATATAAAAGTGGGGTTACTGTGCTGGGCATAGTAATAATTAAAAAAAAAACAAAATAAAAAGAGATGACAGCAACCACTTTGCTTTGAGTGGGTTAGGTTTGATTTGATTGAATCCTAATTAATTGAATATGAGGATGGAATTAATCAAATTGGGATCAAAATTTGATTATGATCTATTAGATCATGGATCATAAATCTGATTTTGGGTCAAGGATGTTGGAACTTGTAGATGGCTAGAGGGGGGTGAATAGCCCTTTCTTTTCGAAACTTAGACGATTTCAGTCATACAAATTTGTTAGCACAGCGGAAAATACAACAACAATCAAGAGAACACAGCAATAT
>JBBMKF010000117.1:5180962-5191859 GCA_037834155.1 Curcuma caesia | reverse complement strand
TTTTCTTTGATCTCATCCTTCTTTATGCTAGGGAACAAGTAGCTTGCATAGGTTCATTGACTCAACCTTCCCAAGAATGTAACCTAACCACTTGTGAAAGAAAGAAGAGGATATATATAGGAAAGCATTTTTGTTTCAGGGTTAATGAAAATAAAGGATTGATGCAGTTAAGTGGGCTAGGCTTTTGGCACGTCTCTTTATCTCTGACAAGCAATGGCATCAAATAGAATCACTCGATTTGCAGCTAATTAAGATGTTATGGGTCGGTATCACCAGGTCAAGTCGGTGTCACCAAGTCCAAAAGGATCAAGATTGGGTCTAACTCGATGACATGTCAGATGACATATCTGACCAGAGACATGCTCTCAAAGCCTACTGGCTTGATCCTACGTCTCAGTCCGGCAACCTTGACTTAGTACTCATCCAAGTCGGCCAAACACCCCAAATCGGAGAACGACCTCGGACAAGGTCCAATAACTATTCGGCAAATGGTTCAACTCAAAATTGCACCAGCTCGGGCTCCCCTGCCCGACTCGACGTTAGCCTCTACGCCTCGGCTCGGCCCCCCAGCTCAGTATGCTGCTCAACTTGAGTGCCCAAGCCCGACTCGGAAGACAACTCAGGTCAGGGTCAAACATCTGATTCGGCGTTAGGATCAGCTCGGGATCTCACACCTAACCTCTTTCAAGGTCTGATTCCAGTTGACCTCGACTAGGGCTCGGGCTCCCTTTATCGACCATGCTCCACTCCCTCAGCGCCCCACTTAGACGCTCAACCGACTTCGCTCTAATTATTTCTCCTAAATAGCTAGGCAAGCCACCACTAGAAAGACATAGGCAATCATTCGACAAAATGGTTTATTCCTTTAATGCGGTGTAATGGAGCAGTATGATGTCATATTAATATGAATGATATGACTTTTCACTACTACGACGGTGATAAGATGCTCTCCTTGCTTAGATGGGACATCCCTCTGATAGAATCCCCACTCAGGGACCTTCTCCTTAATTATGACATGACATTTCTCTCTCTTAAATCTATATAACTCTTGCTCGCAAATGTAGGTACGCGTGATCATCCTATACACTCAATTAACATCCTCTACTTGCCAGTGTTCTCTTTTCTCTGGGTGGATGACTAACTTGAGCGTTGGAGCAGTTGAGCCAAGGCACCTCTAGTCTCCATCCTTACTCTCTTCTTTTTCTTGCACTAGCTCAAAGTTCATTGGGATTGTAGGGCCCGCTATCTTCTTCTCCTACCCCTCAGTCGTCAACATATCAGTCAGGTGTCTGGTGACTCCTCCGCAAGGCAATCTCAACAAGAACATAAGAGATGATAACTAAGGAAATTGGAGCCTCATGGGCATTGACTGAAAGCTCTTTTTAATGCCTCAGCTATGTCCCCTCAGACCAAAATAGGACATGCTGATACGGTTAATTTGTCTTAAGTAAAATGTCAGGTTACAAAAGAAAGACCTTGAAAGGAGAAAAATCTTAAGTGTTTACCTATCAAGAAACCCAAAGTCAGTACAAAAATAACTACAAATAGCGACGGATTTAGCGATCGAATTATAATCGATCGCTGTTTTAGCGATCAATTTTTAACTTCAATCGCTAATTAACGACCGATTTTGTAGTTTGATCATTAAAATTAGCAATCGAATTGGAATTCAATCACTAAATTGAATTACGACGAATTCCGTCGCTAAATATAGCAACCAAATTACAATTTCATAGCTAAAATTAATGATCAAATTCCAATTCGATCACTAAAGTTAGCGACGAAACTCTAATTCAGTCACTAAAGTTAGCAACGAAATGTGAAAATCGATCGCTACTTACCGATCAAATTTCAATTCGGTTGCTAAATTTAGCGATCGAATATGATTTCGATCGCTAATTTAGCGATGGAATTCCAATTCGATCGAGGTAACCACTTCGTTGGCTACAGTAGTGGCCTCGCGAGGCAACCGCTCCGACGAACGCAGCGGAACGATGATACACAAGAGATTACCTGAGCAAAATATGACTCGATCAGTTAGCTTGAGAACCTGAGCAAAATATGACTCTGCAAGCTTCATAAAGGTGTAGGAGTCAGAGGGAGTATTAATCCTGAGGATGTAGGATGAGCCGGAGGGAGTAATCCCATCGAAGTCGCAAGGAAGTCTCTCGGTATCGTCATCAAGACGGCGACAGCAAAGATGATGTGGAAAAGTGTGCGGCTGAATTCTAAAAGAACTGATCAGTTTTTTGTTTAATCTTTTCATTGAAGAGATTATTCTTGTATGAACAAGTTTGTATTTTAATAAGAAATCAAATTTTTTTATCATTTAGATAACTTTGTGATATGTATTTTAAATGTGGATTGTAAATATAGATTGTATAAGAAAGAACTTTAATATTGATTGTATGTAAATATAATTATGGAATCTTGATAAATTTTTTAAAATATTAGCGACGGAATTAATGACCGAATTGAATTTTTATCGTTAAATATAGCGATCGAATTAAAATTCCATCGTTAAAATTAACGATCGAATTCCAATTCGGTCGCTAAAGTTAACGATGAAATTCCAATTCAGTCGCTAAATTTAGCGATGGAACGTGAAAATCGATCACTACTTAGTGACTGAATTAGTGAGGCAACTACTCCGTCAGCTACGATAGTGGCCTCGCGAGATGAACGCACCGACAGACGCAGTAGAACGACAGTACGCAAGAGATTACCTGAGCAAAATATGACTTTACTAGTTTCAGAACCTGAGCAAAATATGACTATGCAAGCTTCATAAGAATGGGTGTAGGCAGAGTCCGAGGGAGTAATCCCGAGGATGTAGAATACGCCTGAGGGAGTAATCCCGTCGGAGGAGAGAGTAATCCCATCGGAGTCACAGGGAAGTCTCTTGGCATCGTCATCAGGAAGATGGTAGAAAAGAGGATGTGGAAAAGTGTGCGGTCAAATCTTGAACTAGAATTCGGTCGCTAATCTTAGCGATCGAACTAGAATTCGATCGCTAATATTAGCGACCAAATTAGAAATCAGTCGTTAATTTTAGTGTCCGAACTCCAAAATTGATCGCTAATTAGCGATCAAATTTCAATTCGATCGCTATATTAGCCACCGAGTTTCAATTTGGTCACTAAATTGAATTACGATCAATTTTTTTATGATTTGTTTTATCGGTCATTAATCGAATTAGCGATCGAAAATTTGATCGCTAATCGTGATTTTTTGTGTAGTGAGTGAGCCTAAGGACTAAAATATATAAACTTAAAATAAAATTAGTTTTCAAGATGGAAAATATGGCAAAGTTCATGGATTTACATATGATATGGTTTGTTCTATGCAAATCATGGATGAACAGATTGCAAGATTTATAAGAAAAAGACTCGAGCAAATCTAGCTATACACATAAGATCATACTTTAAAATAAGTACACAAAATTATTTTACAAATAAGGAACTAGGAGAGAAGCAGTTCTTCGTGTGATGGCAATTCACAAGTACATGAAATTTAATGTATTTAAAGTAACGATATGTAGTTGAGTTAGCGGGATGATCAATCAATAGTTAATATTGAAGAGTTAGTGGGTTTGTTAATCAACAAAATACTAGAAATTAAAATTTCAATTATTATCCTTATCCATCCTCGACCTTTAATTTTACTATGTAATTTTTTATTTTTTATTTTTAACATAAAGAACTCAATGCAAGTAATCTTAATTCTTTTTCTTGATTAATTTTTTATTTTCTAGAAAACCCAGATACAGTGGGCTCACTTAATCACAGTAATCTAAATCAGAAGAAGCAACAAAATGTGACAATTAATTTCTTTGTGAAATTTCTCTTTGATTTCAATCGAAGCAATGAGGCTTTTTCTTTTAATTCAAGCTAAAGCAACAACAAAAAGTAAAAAAGTACAAAAAACTGATTAATTAATTCTTCACAACAATTGAATCACATCAAATATTGGAATTGATCTGAAGTCATATTCAATACAAAATCCACTTACAGCTCCCGCTTAGCAAACACCAGCAATTTTTCTCCCTTTTAATTTTTGTTTTTGTTTTTCAAGAGACGTAGCAGCTTAATTAACAGTTGATTCCACACTGTCTGGTATCAGGTCCCATGGTCTTGATGACGAAGGGGTCGATCCTCACCCACAGCAGCGAGAAGATGGAAGCCAAGAGCACGGACCAAATCACCACAATGGTGGGCGTCCTGTTCTGCCGTCCCATCAGCCCCTTGAGGAAGGGGTAGAGGTGGAGGATCACCCAGAAGGAGAAGAAGAGCTTCCCGAAGAGCGGGCCCCACGACTGGTACCCGTTGTTGATGGCGTCGGAGATGCCGGCCACGACGCCGATGATGTTGATGATGAGTACGGTGGTGGGCGGGATGAGCAGGGTCGTCCATTTGAACTCGTACAGCTCCCCGAACTCCTCGTCGTCCGTCGCCTTGGACGTGACGGTGAAGTTGGTGTCGATCCCGCCGAGCACCTTGAGCAGCCCTTGGATGACGGCGAAGAGGTGGGCGGAGATTCCACCGATGACCCAGAACTGCTCGTTCCTCCACCACTCCTCGATGCTGACCCCGCTCCACCGCAGCTCCAGGATGCCCGTCGCGAAGATGGAGATGAAGAGCGCGATGAAGAAGAGGCTGGCGAATGTGCTAATCTGCACAGCCGGCAGTTCAATAAATCATGCATCATCGAATCCAGCCATGCAACTTCCTCAAATGGTACACCTACCGTCGGCATTATGAACTTGTCGGTGAGGAGGCAGACGGCGGGGAGGGTGCAGTAAGCCAAGAGGGCGAGGGAGGTGAAGGGGTAGATGGTGGTGTTGACGTAGGCGAACCGCTCCAGCCACTTGAGGTGGCCGTTCTTGTAGCCATACAACACTGGGCTGTGGCGGCTGAAGAAAATCTCCACCGACCCAAGCGCCCACCGCAGCACCTGGTTCAGCCGATCCGAGAGGTTGATCGGAGCTGAACCTTTGAAGGCCGCCAGCTTCGGCATGCAGTAGATTGACCGCCAGCCGCGGCAGTGCATCTTGAACCCTGTCAAGATGTCCTCTGTGATCGACCCATAGATCCAGCCAATCTGCACCAGACCACAATTCACAATCCACCTCCTGCTGCAAGATTCTTGTTCAATTAATTAATTACCTCTAGTCCCCAATCGGTCTTGTCTTCGTAGCCGCAGCTGATGACATGAATGGCTTCTTTGAGCAAGGCTTCTGGGCTGGACGAGGGAGGCACTCCACCTTCCTCCATCAGTGTCGACGTGACAAATGCTGCGGATTGCCCAAATCTCTTCTCAAAGTTCATCTGCGACATTAACAGCTCCTTGTCGTCGTCCAGTCCTAAGATCAAAGTTAATTACTAGTGGTTAGCTAGCTAGCGATTAAAACTGCAAATGTCCAAGCAATAGATCACCTCCATCGACTACTGCAGTCGACTCATTTGCTCCACTACTTTTGGAGTACTTGAGTTTCTTGCGACGGCCGAAGCAGGGGCAGCAGTCGCAGGTCACCATTTTGGGGCGTTTGGGTCCTTTCGGGGGGTTGTAGCCGTAGAGAGCTTGTCTCCTAAAGACGCATCCTGTCCCCACGTACACTGGCCCTTGGATTCCATCTAAACCTTTCATGTTGATCTGGAGATGCAAAACAAAAAACAAACAATCATTAGCTACTCGTTGATTATAGGAGGAAACAAAGATCCGTAGTGCAAGATTGTTGAACCGTACGTACATCAAAGAAGACTGTGTTTCTGTTCGCATATCGATCGTGCCTATCGATGCCGTCGAATCTTTGTGGAAATTGGACAAAACACACTCTTTTGCCAATCTGAGGATCCATCAAGAAACACATGGACTCTCTGACGGCCTTGCTGTTGTTGATGTAGTGGTCACAATCCAAGTTGAGCATAAATGGGGCATTCGTTAGAACTGCGGACACGCGAATCTGCCAGTTTAATTTGCAGGTTTGTAATTAGTAAGCAACATCAAAGAAGGAAGTGTGTATTTGCGATCCAAATCTTGAAACAGTGAGCGTGATCGATGTACCAGAGCATTCATGGCGCCGGCCTTCTTGTGATGTTGAAACCCCGGTCTCTTCTCTCGAGAGACGTAGACCAGGCGAGGGAGCTCATTGCCCTCGGTGTCATGGCCTCCGCTGTGTCCCAAGAAGACCTGGATCATACCAGGGTGATCCCGCGTGTTGTTGCCCGGCCATGGCGTACCATCTTGCATGATCCAGCCTTCAGTAGGTACTTTCATGGCTTTTGCCACCAGCGCGTTTATCCGAACTTTGAACTCTTCGTACTCCCTCTGCCCAAAAATTTCACCTCTGTCAGAGATTGAATTTTCGCAGAGGGAAGAAATTTGTACTGATTAAATGTGCACCTTCATGACTCGGCGCTCCTTGACAAAGGTGGGCTGGACTTTGTCCTTGAGGTAGTCCACTTTCTGCGAGAAGTACATCTCCGGAGCTCGAGGCTCGATGTTGAACTTCTTGCAGAAGGGAACCCATTTCCTGGCGAACTCGGCTGTCTCCGAGAGCGACTCAAATGTGAGCATCGAAGCTCCATCGTCCGACACATAACAAGACACCTTGTCCACCGGGTAGTCCACAGCCAAGATGGAGAGCACAGTGTTGGCGGTGACCAGTGGAGGCTCCTTCAACGGATCCACTGTGCTCACGAAGATGTCCACGGGCGATAACATCGACGGCTCCCCTTCCCTCTCGTATCTGCAATTGGCCAAAGTGGCAATTAAGTAACGCTGCAAGGTGTTCGATGAAGAAATTTGGACTTGTTCGTGCACCTGAGGGAGAGGCGATCGAGATAAGTCTCGCGGTCGATGGGGAACCATTTAGGGAATTGATCGAGGATCCAAGAGATAGCAAACCAGATCTCGCATATGATCGAGGTTAACCAGAGCCCGATCGCATCATCCACCGGGTGAAGGATCCGGTACCGGAGAAAGAATGCTAGAACAACGAGACGGAGAACGATCACCATGCGGTAGGGGTTGATCTTGCTCGAAGCTATTGCCACCTTCCTTGACAATGGCTGTCTCGCTTCGTCCATTCTGCATCAAGACAATGATCGTGATAGAAATTTCAGAAGAAAAAAAACATAGAACTAACAAACAAAGGAAAGCCAGTAGGAGGGCATACAGGGCGATGTCAGGATCAACTTCATCTGGATCACCTCCAAGCAAGTTCTGTTTCGATTTCCACTCTTCCATTCTTTCTTTCCACCCACCTTCTTTCTTCTCATCCCACCTTGCACTCCCTGCTAATCAGCCACTTACGTAAGTGTTAATTCGTGTACTTATTAAGGTTTTTCAAACTCCTTTTGCAAGCACTCGCTCGTGTACCTGGCTCAGACACTGGATATGGATGGATACGCTTGTGCAGCGTCGATGAGAAGTCTCCTTGGTTACTAGCATTTGTTATGGGGAACTCCCCGCTGACCTGAGTTTGCATATCAAATCACATTTAGATCTCAGTAGTCAGAATTATAAAGAAAAAGTTTTAGCTTACCGGACGAGAGAGCGAGCTGGTTATGATGGGAGGGAACTGAGTATTGTTTTCTTCGTCTTCAGGTCCTCTGCCATAGCTCATTTTCCCATAGAGCATCGCCTCAGTGATGTGCTTGTTTAGCAGAGGTTGCTGCTGCTTCTTGCTTTGCTCTTCTTCCATTTTGAATTCGTGTTCGATGTCGTCCACATCTTCTTCATCTTCATCTCCCTCCACTCTTGGGCTCCCTTCATAACATGTCGAGATAGTCAGTCGGCTTTCAAGAATATTGCAACTTATGAAGTAATTGAAAGCAGATGATCTAACCTTTTAACCTCTTGTAGCGGGTCTTGCACTGTGGGCAAAGTTGAGTTCCTTCCCGTCGCTCGTACTCGTAGCACGGCCGGCAAACGGGGAACCCGCACTCGTTGCACGCCACAAATAGATCCCCGTCGACGGTCAACCCGATCTCGTCGCCGCATATCTCACACACCTGACCATTGAGCGCCTTCAACGGCTTCGGCTGCACCATCATCGACCACAAAATTTGCAAAACCATCAAAAAAGAAGTTTACACAGCGAGCTAATTAAGACATGGGTCGCCAAAGCGTTGCACGCGATCTCCGTACCTCTTCGTGGCCGCGAATGAGGACGAGCTCGTTGCGGTTGTGGGATCCGGCGACGAGTCCGGCGCTCGCCTCCATCGGTGGACCGGAGTTGGGTTTGGGGAGTGAGAGGGATGGATGGATGAATTGGGAAGGAAGGAGTTGGGCTTTTGTAGGCATGCATGCAAGGTGTGATTCGAGGGTGGTGGTGAGTCTTTGGCTCGAGTCTCATTCACACACCTAACCGTGTAGGTGGCCGAGCGTTGGTTGGTTGCAGAGTCTCCATTGCCGCCAAGTGAAGCTACTTCTCTGCTTACTCAACCGATCGAACTTTATCTCAAATAAATTTCCTGCCTTCTTCATAACACAGCATCCTGCCTGTTGCTACCAACGAGCAGTAGTACTCTTCAAGTAGTTATCTGTTCTATAAATAAATTAATATTGCACAATTTTTAAAGTTTATTTTGGCACATATTTAAAATGTGGGGTGTTCCACACAATATCGTATGATTTTCATCTTGTGTGCTATCACACACTATACATGACATAATATGATAGTAGGTTAAACATCAATCAATGATTATATCATGATTATGGATAAAAATCTCTAATTTTCCAAATCACACAATTACAAATATGAATAAAGCATGATTAAATTTTAGTGATTAATCACTCTTTCCACATTCCTTAATGCACCTTAACCCAATCTAGAGTAACAAGACAATAGTTTTTAAAATTATGCTAGAGTTTTATTAATTAATTATATTCCAGTTACTGCACTTGAACTCTGCATTAATCCCATCTGACCTTGAGATTTCAGTTTTCTTTCAAGCCCTCTATCAGAAATCAACATGCTTTGTTGCCTCCTAATCTCAGGCTTGTAGGTTATTCCTAGCAGTTACAGTTATTTGCAAGAATGTGTGAATGCCTTAACCGATTCCTCCTGCCTCTCAATTGTGACACCATTCGTATGTCAATTCATTGAGATGTGTTCAGTTTTTGCTTTCTGATTGTTGCCACTGTGTGTAGCCAATGTTCTGCCTGCCTTATTCCTTATTGAACCATCCAGTTTTTCTTTGATCCGTGCATACTCAACTCTATCATTTTTTGTCAAGCGTCGAACCTGAGATTGTTGTTCAAGACCTGTCAATCTGGACTGCACAATTGTTTTTCAACAGCCTTCAGGAAGTCTTACCAGTCTTGTCCCATTTCTTCAGAACTTCTCTCAATTTCTTCTAATCTTCAAAGTTCAAAGTACGAGAGTGATATCATCAAAAACACAAAAACATACATTAGGTATCGAAGGTGTGGTATACATGCATGTGATTGAGTCATCGTAAGTACTACCAACTCCACATCCAAATTATCACCACCAAACATCATCAAACATACAAACACAGTGGAGTCCTTTGCCTGTCATATAATGGGTGATAAAGTAAGTCTTCAAGCCTATGCCTATCTATTGGTGCTCCAATATCCATATCCTCCTTTAGTATGTAGTATTCTCATCATGTGACCCGTGTGACCACCATTTGATCCCTATCTCTAGCGGTGTAAATGAGTCAGGTCGTTCGCAAGCTATTCAGATCTAGGTTTGAAAAAAAAATTTGTTCAATTAAGTTAATGAGCCGATCTCAAACCTTATTTCGAGCTCGAAAATATTATCGAACCAAGCTCAAGCTTAACAGTATTTAATTTGGTTCGTGAACTCACGAACATGTTCATTTAAAGGCTCGCCAACGTTAAACGAGTCATTTTTGAACCAAATTTGAACTAAATTTGTTTTCGAACGTTAAGTCATTCACAAACTATTTAATTTTATTACGAGCTGAACTCAAACTTAAGAATTAAAGTTCGAATCGAACTTGAGCTGAAGCTTAGGGAAAACGAACTGAGCTCAAGGCTCCTAATGTTTGGCTTGGCTCGATTCAATTACACCCTTGCCTATCCCAAACCAATCCACTGATATCTATAGTCATCTCCTATATCCACAACAGCTATCATCTGAATCATAGCCTAATCTGTCTAATGCTATGGTAATTGAGGGGGAGGTGAGAGCTCTCATATATCTGCCTCCACCTTCTATATCAATGTCGTCTCTATCTGTCATATCCTTCATATCCTCCAAGCTCTATCAAGATGGTAGAGCATATCATCTAATGCTCTTAGTGGTACACTAATATGTGTGTAACCGTATCTCCTGAGTATCAATCCATGGTAACTATGCACCCTCAATCGTGGTACAACTCGTTGTCATCAGCCCATCTGAGGTATCATGTAGGCCTAGCAAGTTGTCATTGTGTCATGTTGGTTGATCGATGGGTATCTTCTGCTGTGTCCACAATCACTATCCAATTCCCCTCCGCAACCAACTTAATCAGTTCTCATTTGAAGATCAGATATCTCCTGTCACATATAAAGACCAACAGTTTATTTAAAAATTGTGTATGTATGTATAGTGAATGTGACCTATGATATCTTCTCATATATGATGAGGTATCAAATTTAAATAGACGTCCAAGATTCTATATGCAAGTGTTGGACTAAATTAGATATTAGTACTATATCAAAATATATATGCCCTTTCTTCTACTCAGCCCCACGATCATTTGTGAAGAGGTAAATCGAGAAACTACAATTAACCACGATGGAAGAGAGTATTGTCTTGGCTTCACCGAGGTTTGAATCCTTGTCCTCTTTTACAATTCTATTCCGTCGTAACAAACTCAGCTATGCTCCGGGGGGATATATGTCCTCTCATCTCTATAGG
>JBBMKF010000117.1:5169517-5180862 GCA_037834155.1 Curcuma caesia | reverse complement strand
TTCTTCTAGTGATTGCTTTCTCCTGAAGGACCTGTTGTACCATGGGACGTTGTAGAATTTTTCCATGTCATGAGAATGCAGTGGGCATAATGTATGACTGTTAAATTACTGCCATGCTGCTTTTTTGGTCATTATTTGTACTTGTCGAATGGAATATTTCTCATGTTAATTACTGAAAGCTTTGTTTGTTTTTTTTGGTCACCTCTGAAGCTTTGAATTTTGAAATTTATTCTTTTAGTTTTCTGCTTTTAGATCATTGAAAGATATGGTTTCACGTATGGATACTGAAACTATTAGATATGGAAGACTTAAAACCTGTGGAGTTCTGATATTGTGCTTGGTGAGATTAATCGAAGTAAATTGAATTAATTGAAAATTAAATAAATCAATTTTTTTAAATAGATCGAATTTTTTAATAAAAATTAAATAAATCGAATCGATATTTTATCGGTTAATTCAGTTTTCAATCGAATTAACTGAATTTTTTAAATATTATAAAAATTATATTAATTAATTAAGAATTTATAAATTTATTTATTTAAAATTTATAAATTATTTTTTTAACTTGATTAATTCAGTTTATTCGATTAAATCAAATAAGGAATTTTAAATTCAAAATCGGACTGAATTAATCAAATTAATCGATTTTTTTAGTAAAAATATTTGAAATTTTAAAATAACTGAATTGAATTTTTTAATTCGATCGATTTATTCGATTTAATCGAATTTTTGCTCACTCTTAGGTGAGATTCCGGAGTTATGGATTGATATTAAAT
The DNA here is from genome assembly GCA_037834155.1 of Curcuma caesia. Taxonomy (NCBI): domain Eukaryota; kingdom Viridiplantae; phylum Streptophyta; class Magnoliopsida; order Zingiberales; family Zingiberaceae; genus Curcuma; species Curcuma caesia. The sequence continues at coordinate 5,180,086 of JBBMKF010000117.1, read as the reverse complement.
AATTTTGTTGCTTTTTCAATGAAGTTTGTTGATATTCTTAAATCATCTTGGTTTTTCTGGATTTATATGAGATTTGAATCAAAGCTTCAGTGCCCAGATAAGAATGAAAAAGATTGAACAAGAGAAGGGAGACTTGTTTCAATAAAAGATATATACTTATATTCCTATGGATAAAATGTCAAATTTGTGCATTAATTAATATAAATAGGATTGAGAATTTAATTAAAATTAAAATAAATTAAATTAATCAAAATCTAATCGAATTAAATTTTTTAAATTAATCCAATCGATTGAATTTTTAAATGAAAATTGAATCGATAAAATATCATTTAATTTGTTTAAAAATTAAAATAATTAAAATTTTTAAATATTTATCGTTAGACATATATATTATTGAACCGATTTTAAAATTTTGAAGTTACAGTTATCTTGCAAAAATATTTAAAGGCACGTGTCTGCATATCCGCTTCAAATGATAAACCACAAGACTCGGTCCCGTAGACTCTCTCAATTCCTCCTCCTTTTACTCTCAGTCACAACCGCTTCACTTGGATCTCATTTCCTCATCATACGTAAAAGCTTTGGCAGAGAAGAAGAAGTCTCTTTCTTGTTGCTTGCGGTATCGACTCATCCGCAGAATGGACAATGCAGCCGGCAGCGTATCGTTGGAGGACATCAAGAACGAGATCGTCGATCTTGTTAGATTCTGTCACTAAGTCCTAGTTATCTCTGCGCCTTCATTAGCTACCAGCGCTATTGATTTGATATTTTTTTTCTTCTTCCCTTTTTCTTGATTGTTTTGATTCATTAGGAGAAAATTCCGGTGGAAGAGGTCTTCCAACAGCTGAAATGCAGCAAGGAAGGCCTCACCACCGCCGACGGTGAGGAACGGCTGAGACTCTTCGGCCCCAATAAGCTTGAGGAAAAGAAGGTAGGTCCATTTAGATTTCTTCGATTTCTTCACTTTTTACAAACATTCTTCATTCCAACCAAAGGGGGGAAATCAAGGATATTCTTCACACAGGTTATTCAGTTTGTAAATCTGTTTTTAATTAATAAATAACAGGAGAGCAAGCTCCTCAAGTTCCTGGGGTTCATGTGGAATCCGCTGTCGTGGGTCATGGAGATAGCCGCCATCATGGCCATTGCGTTGGCCAATGGAGGGGTAATTATATTGATCCTACAGTAGTCTGGACAGTATAAACTTGCATGATGCATTGCTTCATGGTCTGTAAACAGGGCAAGCCACCAGATTGGCAGGACTTCATCGGAATCATCGTCCTCCTGGTCATCAACTCAACCATCAGCTTCATCGAGGAGAACAACGCCGGAAATGCCGCCGCCGCTCTCATGGCTGGCCTCGCTCCCAAGACTAAGGTGCCTATCATCTTTAACTGCCCGATTCAGTACCCTATATATCATCTTTAAAGGTGAGTTGAAATCCGGTGGATGAATGTGGGTCAGGTTTTGCGGGACGGGAGATGGTCGGAGCAGGAGGCTGCAATCCTTGTTCCCGGCGACATCATCAGCATCAAGCTCGGCGATATCATTCCAGCTGACGCCCGCCTCCTCGAGGGCGACCCGCTCAAGATTGACCAGTCCGCCCTCACCGGAGAGTCCCTCCCCGTGACCAAGTACCCCGGTGACGAGATCTTCTCGGGCTCCACGTGCAAGCAAGGAGAGATCGAGGCCGTCGTCATTGCCACGGGCGTCCACACCTTCTTCGGCAAAGCCGCGCACCTCGTCGACAGCACCAACAACGTCGGCCACTTCCAGAAGGTGCTCACCGCGATCGGCAACTTCTGCATCTGCTCGATCGCGGTAGGCATGCTCGTAGAAGTCATCGTCATGTTCCCCGTCCAGCACCGCAGATACAGGGACGGCATTGACAACCTCCTCGTGCTGCTTATCGGTGGAATTCCGATCGCAATGCCCACCGTGCTGTCCGTCACGATGGCGATCGGGTCCCACCGGCTGTCAGAGCAGGGGGCCATCACCAAGAGGATGACAGCCATCGAGGAGATGGCCGGAATGGACGTGCTTTGTAGCGACAAAACCGGTACACTAACACTCAACAAGCTCACTGTAGACAAAAACTTGATCGAGGTGAGATTTTAATTAGTTCTTTAGCCTCAATTATCAATTTCCCGAGAAGTCGTCGATCATTTTCTCATTATTATTTTTATTGTTACTATTTCATTTGTTTGCCATAGGTGTTCGTGAAGAACGTGGACAAGGACATGGTTGTTATGTATGCAGCAAGGGCTTCCAGAGTAGAGAACCAAGATGCCATTGATACTTGCATTGTAGGAATGTTAGCTGATCCCAAAGAGGTGAGACGTGAGACATATCGTTGATATTTTATCACAGAGATTAAGTTATTACAATATTCTCATGATCTCAATAGGCAAGGGAAGGGATTGAGGAAGTTCATTTCCTGCCTTTCAATCCAGTGGATAAGCGCACGGCGATCACCTACATCGACTCACAGGGTAAATGGCATCGCGCTAGCAAGGGAGCTCCTGAGCAGGTGCACATATGGAGCTGTAGATTTTCTTTATCTTCTTTTTAAGATCAACTTTCTGAATTTTCTTTAATCGCTCTTGCACATCAGATCATCGATCTCTGCAACTTGCGAGCGGATGCTAGGAGAAGGGTCCATGCAATGATCAGCAAGTTCGCCGAACGTGGCCTCCGTGCTCTTGGTGTGGCAAGGCAGGAGGTGCCAGAGGCAAGCAAGGAGAGCGCCGGCGGTCCATGGCAATTCCTGGGTCTATTGCCACTCTTCGATCCTCCGAGGCATGACAGCGCTGAGACCATCCGCCGTGCCCTCAACCTTGGGGTTAATGTAAAGATGATCACTGGAGACCAGCTCGCCATTGCCAAAGAGACTGGGCGCAGGCTCGGGATGGGCACCAACATGTACCCTTCCTCCACCCTCCTCAACGGGGAGAACGATGAAACCATACACCTACCCATTGACGAGCTCATCCAGAAGGCCGACGGCTTTGCCGGAGTATTCCCCGGTACCAATTTGGTCCTCTCTCTCCCTCTCTCCCTCTCTCTATCGATCTATCTATCTATGTATGCATGTGCTTGCCAATTTCAGAGCACAAGTATGAAATCGTAAGGAGGCTTCAGGAGAAGAAGCACATCTGCGGCATGACCGGAGACGGCGTCAACGACGCGCCGGCTCTGAAGAAAGCCGACATCGGCATCGCGGTGGCGGACGCAACGGACGCGGCGCGGAGCGCTTCGGACATCGTCCTCACGGAGCCGGGTCTGAGCGTGATCGTGAGCGCGGTGCTGACCAGCCGCGCCATCTTCCAGCGTATGAAGAATTACACCATCTACGCTGTCTCCATCACCATCCGTATCGTGCTCGGCTTCCTGCTCATCGCTCTCATCTGGCGCTTCGACTTCCCGCCCTTCATGGTCCTCGTCATCGCCATTCTAAACGATGGCACCATCATGACCATCTCCAAGGATCGCGTCAAACCCTCCCCGCAGCCGGACTCGTGGAAGCTGCGCGAAATCTTCTCCACCGGGATCGTTCTCGGTGCTTATCTCGCCGTTATGACTGTCGTGTTCTTCCACGTCGTTCGTGACACTGATTTCTTCCCTGTCAGCGCCTCTACTTGCCCTGCAGTTAATTAATTGAATTAGAGAATACTGCGATTATTTGACCAAAATCATCATGCTCGACGCAGAAATATTTTGGGGTGAAATCGATCAGGCACAACGATCAAGAGCTAACGGCGGCCTTGTATCTCCAAGTCAGCATCATCAGTCAGGCACTCATCTTCGTCACTAGGTCCATGAGCTGGTCCTTCATCGAGCGCCCCGGTCTCTTGCTGGTCTCTGCCTTCATTGCTGCGCAACTGGTAAGCTCTATCTCATCTTGATCCTAACATATATACGAATCATATACAGTTTTGTAAGAATTGAACATTGGCCACCACAAACATCGTAGGTGGCCACATGCATCGCTGTGTATGCCAGATGGGGTTTTGCAAGGATCCATGGCATCGGATGGCAGTGGGCTGCTATCATTTGGCTCTACAGCTTGATTACCTACTTCCCTCTTGACATTCTCAAGTTCGTCATCCGCTATGGTCTTAGTGGCAGGGCGTGGGACAACCTTCTCCAGAACAAGGTATATCATCCCTAATAATTACTGGAATTGCAATCCAAATAAAATAAAATAATAATAATAAGAAAGATTGACTCTTTTTTCCGTATCCATAACGAAGACGGCCTTCACCTCGAAGAAGGATTACGGCAAAGGTGAGAGAGAGGCGCAATGGGCGATGGCTCAGAGGTCCTTACATGGACTGCAGCAGCCCGAGTCCTCAGGCCAGCTCTTTGACGACAGTTACACCTTCAGGGAGATATCGGAGATCGCCGAGCAGGCGAGGAAGCGAGCCGAGGTCGCCAGGCTGAGGGAGCTGCACACTCTCAAAGGTCACGTCGAGACGGTAGTGAAGCTGAAAGGGATCGATATACAGAATATGCCACAGCATTACACTCTCTGAAGAACAAGAGACACAAGATTGGTCTCCGTTGGATTGAGAGAATTGTTTTCTGTCTCTCTCTCTCTCTCTTTTTGAATTGAAATAGCTGGAAAATGTAGCTTGAATAAATTTAAGAGAAGTGTTTTTGTTTTCTCTTTTAAATTGAAGTAGTTAGAGAGAGTAGCAACTAAATTGAAATAGCCAGAGAAAGCAGCTCGAATAAATTAAAGAGCAGTGCTTTTTTTTCCCCCCTTTGTTTCTTTTAAATTGGAATAGCTATTTATAGCTGGAGAAAGTGGCTTAAATAAATCAGTTGTAGAAACTTTGATCGAATGCCCAGGCAAATATTTAGTTCAGCGTTTCTTATCTAACGATATAAAATATATATTTTAAAGAAAGGGTATAGTTATAATTTTTGAAACTTGCTGGACTTTTTTGCAAAAGCGCAATTCACAACCAAATTTTATTTTAAATTTATATCATTGCATCCCTCGAAATTCATCTCTATCTCTCTATATATTTTTTAATTTTGGAATTTTTAAAAATCCATTAGTAATTTTTTGACAAAATTTATTAATGGTCCTTAAAGTCATAAGAATATGAATGAATTTAGGAACACTATTTGAAATAATTAGTTTTTTTAAAAAAAAATTTCTTAGTTCGGAGTGGTTCAAAAAATTAGTTCAACAATTTAATTTGGGTTTAGAGAATTATAATAATTAGGTAATATCAAAGTCGTTTGGTATGGTAGGCATATCAAACGTAAAGCGTTTTGAAAATAAAAGAAGAAAAACTAAAGTTTAAGTGCGGCGTTTTTTACTATAAAAGAATAAAAGAAAAAAAAAGAAAGAGCACACAAAATCGACGACTCCTCTCCTCACGTTATCGGCGACGGTGGCCGATCGAACCTTGATTTCGGTTACTCACCGACGAGCGGCGGCGACAAATGAATTAACCCGGGAGATAGGCTACAGCGATCCCCCTCAATCCCTTTCCTCCTGTAGCCCTAAAAGGAGAGCAAGCAATGTCGTAGCAGAGGGATTTCATTAGGTATATATCATTCGCGCATCCTCTTTTTTATTGTCTGATTTCGGTATCACTACTTATCCGTTTGAGATTATACGGAAGTTTAACTTCCATGGATTTGGGGGTTCACTTAATCTCTTGCGAAAGAAGAATCTGTGTGATTAATTTCCGGAGGTTTAGGATGAACATTACCGTCACAACAGTTAGAATATTATCAACTACCTCTTAGGGTTTTTCTTGCTTTGTGGGTTTCTTGTTTCCCCTTCCATCCGCTGAAATTCCTTGCTTTGGAACAAGTGTATGCATTTCGGGTAGTGTTATCTGTTTGCTTATATTTAGAGGCCATGTGATTGGGATACTCTAATAAAATAAAATTAGGCCAAACTATTGTGGGGTTAATTTAATGAGCGTGTTGATTAATGGAGATTTAAGTCACATAGTGACAATGGTTAATCTGGTACTCATGCTAACAATTCTATCATAATATCATTAGATGTTGTTGGGTTGTTGCTTTTTTTTTGTCTGCGTAGGTTTGCTTTTCAAGATTTAAAATTTCAAACCGGACTGAAGTTTTAATTTTTTATCGGAACAATATGATTTTGATACCATATCGTGCCACGTGCTATTTTGATACGGTTTTGATACTTATCTAATTATATTATTAATAATAACGATCAACTTTTACTTTAATTAATTATTTATCTAATTATTGATTGTTAATGTATATGTATTCTTTCATTTAATATATAGGATTTTTTTTTAAATTTAGATGTAAGATATTATATTTAAGTTTAAATTAGATTTTAAATTTGATAATTAGATTTCTTTAATTGTATGAATATAAATTTTTTTAAAAGTAAAAATATTAGAATTTAATTCAATCAAATTTGAAATTTGTAATTCAAATTAATTTTAAAATTAAAATTTTTTTTATCTTTCAATTTGAATTGGAGATAACTTTTTAATTTTCCATTAAATGATCAGTTTACTGCAAACTATTATAGTTATTATCATATAATTCTGTTATTTTGAGTGAAATAAAATTTAAAAAATAAAAAACTTATTTTTTAGTTTAATCAAATAGATTTGCTTGGTTGAATCTTAATTTTCTCATTACTTGCTGGTACTATTTTTCACTATTTTCTCATTACTTGCTGGTACTATTTCATCCAATTATTTTTTAAAAAATTTTATGTTATTTAATTAAAAATTTTGTAGATATTCATTAAACTAAATTGAACTATAATTTTAAATTTTAGTGCTCTGTTTAACACTGGATAGAGTTAAATGAGTAGGTACGGTGATTAAGATCAAGTGAATTTAAATTGAGCGTAATTTTAATCATAATCTAATTTAATCATATTTAATTAGATTAGTCATGTATTTTTAAAAATTAAAAATTATTTAATTAGGATTAAAATTAATGGTATTTAATTAAGTTATTTAATTTTCATTTTCTCTCTGATTCTCATTTTTTTCCCTAATTACTTTTTTTTTTCTGATTTCTTTTTTCCCCATTCTTTCACGCAGCAAGCCCGATTTCTCCCTAATCACCGATTGTCGCAGGAGTCCAGTAAAATCTTAGTCCTACCACGCTTGATGGATTCCATTAAAGGAACGAAAGCACCTGTAGAATCAGATGTGGAGTCCTTCTTCAACACGGCTCCACCTCTCAAAGACCGTGATAAACTCTTCGAAAATTTAAAGGGATTCATCGACAGGGTTGTTAGATCATCAGGTGATTACTTATAATGACTGATTACACTATTTGGTTCAGGTTAGAATCTGAAGTTTCTCAGTAGTTTTCTTCTTTTTCTGTGTCACACTGATGGTTTAGAGAATGGGAAGCCTGTTAGGGTTGTTTGTGTGACTTCTGGGGGTACGACTGTCCCTCTAGAGCAGCGATGTGTACGCTACATAGATAATTTCAGTTCAGGCAACAGGGGAGCTGCATCGACTGAGTATGATTTTTTTTCTATCAAATTGTGTATAGTTTTTAGCTTTCAATTGGAGATGAACAAGTCATCTGATGTGTTGTAGGTACTTTGTGAAGGCTGGATATGCTGTTATCTTTCTCTATCGCCGGTAAAAGTTCCTTCTTTTTCCTTCTTGTTTCCTCAGTAAAATATTCAATGTTCATCTATCTCTCTATGTGCATATGTGTATGTGTTTGTTTTGTCTCCTCTCATTTTGTTAAATTCAAGTTGATTGTGTGTGTATTTTGTTTTCTTTTGTAGTGTTAAGTTCAATTTGGTTGACCAGTTCTAGTTGGTAGATGGTGATATTTAGTTCAAGTTGGTTGCGTGTGTATTTTGTCTTATCTCATAGTGTTTATATCAAGTTGGTTGACTAGTTCCAGTTGTTAGATGGTGATAATTGTAGTTTAGACTGGGCAACTTCTCTAGCCTAGCACAAAAGCCAAAATCATAGTCACATTAGTAATTTCTGGTTTCAGGGGCAGCTGTCAACCATACTGCAGATATCTTCCACAGGATTCATTTCTTGATTTTTTTGAAATTGCAGAAGATTCAACCATTAAAGGTTTGTGATTCTCTAGTATGACAATATTGCTGAGTTATTGTGATTCTCTAATATGACAATATTGCTGAGTTACTAGTCTAAGTGATCGTTTACTGCAATTTACAATTAGTATGTCATAACTTATGAGAATGCTTGTTAATTAGATTATAATCTGCAATATGATGAATTATGGTTTTGGATACGGACAATTGAGGTAGGCCTGAAGTGAACCTAGTCTATGGCACTTGAAATTTGTAAATTTCTGCTTGCTTAAGATCTCATAAAGGTGGTTTAAAATAAGTCAGATTTTACCTGATAGCTAACTTATCTGGATCGTAAACTGCGATTAACATTAAATGGAAATCTGAAATGTGATAGCTAACTTTTTATTATGAGAAAATTCCATCATCTGACAAAGAGCCACATTAGATGAAGATCGGAAACATGTTATTAGATTCTAGAAGTAATGGTTACCCATATTGCTAATTATACTATGTATTTTTTCTTATTAATTGGTGCCTAAGTGCCCAAGAAAGCAAGGTGTTGCCTGAGCACCTCAATTATGCTCAGAGGTCTTCTCCGGAAGTGCGCACTTCAGTTGAGGTATTTTCTGGAGAAAGCATCCATTCAACTACCATATCTAAATTTATATACTGGTGTCAAAAAGAAATCTAAATTTAACTATTACCACTATGAAACACTAAATTTTAGTGATATCATATTATTATTTTGTATAGTATAATTGCTATATATGGACAAGCACATAATATATACATGATATTATGCATTATTTTATTTCATAGAAGATGTTGGCCCAAACACTCTTCTTAAAGATACTTTAAATGATATTATAAAATTACAATGTAATCACATTTTCATGTTTCACCAACAAGTAATTTGTGTGATAATTCGAGGCAATTGAGAATTTAGATTGTCAAACCAATTTGTGCAAAAAGAAATCTAAGTTCTTTTAGTTAGTAATATTTTATTTTATTTTTTATCTTAGAACTGTTAAATTATATAAAATATTATATTATATTTAATATAATTCTTAATGTTTATTATACATAACATTATGCCTTATTTTATTTCACAAGGGATATTGGTCCAAATACTCTTCTTAAAGATATATCAAATGATTTTCTAAAATTACAGCTTTTGGAGAAAATCAAAATTTTGTGTTTTATTTACGAGTGTATTGTAATTGTAGATGTTTGAGAATTTAAAAGAACCTTTCTAACCAAATGGACAAGTCACATTTTGGTTTACATCTTGTGTTGAACCAAACAGAATTTATCTTTTAATTTTTCTTGTGTTGATTTGCTTGGGCAAGTGTCTAATGCCTTACATAATACCAAACCATCATGCCCTTAATGGCCATGACTTTTATCATGGATATACATCTCAGTTGATGATACTAATAGTGAGTAATATTGGTCCAGACCCATGTTATCCCTAAGCACTTTCCTATTTCGAAGTGTAGGGCTATATATGGAAGTTTGGTCAATTGGCCTTGAAAAAAGTCAGTTTTGACAATTTGTATTGGAAAAATAAATTGATATCACAACATTTATGTCACACGGCTCATAATCTAAATATCATGTCATTACCCAGTATATATATTCATTGTGCCTAATTGAAAAGTTCTAGCCCTACCATTTGGCTATTCCATCTACCCGAATGATGGAGAAGGCAACCAAGCCACCTATCTGGGAGCTGTAGTGTCCTATCGTAGCTCAATGTGGAGGGTGCTTGAAGTAGCACTAGGAAAGGGGATATGATGTGCATGAAAAAAGGGAAGAGGAAGGAGGCTGGAAACTAGAAAAAGAACAGAGGAGGGAAGAAGGGGGCTAGGGTGGATTAGGTTGAAATGGAGACATATAACAGAGGAGGAAGAAGGGGACTAGGGTGGATTAGGGAAGAAGCGGGCTAGGGTGGATTAGAAATAGTCCCTTCTTTTAATAACAGTAGGTCTATTTGTTTTATCTGTACAGAAAAATCCCTTTAAACCAAACAGTAGTACTTTCTTTAATACTAACTTTGATATCAGAAATATATCTTTCTGGCAATATATGACCGCAGTGAATGCACCACACAATAATGCCGTAAAGAGAAAGAGATCAATAAGCAAATACAGGAAGGGGAGCAACACTAAAAGAAGGAATGCGAATATGATGTACATGAAGAAGACAAAGAGGGTGGAGGCAGGGAACGAGAAAGAAAAAAGGCAGGAGGGACAAGGAGAAGGGGAAGTGGGAGGATTATGTTGAACTGCAGGCATATATCAGCATCCTGGTTCAGTCAGTCACTGATACTGACAGTTCGCTGAGATTCCATTCCTTCTTTTAGTAACACTAGGTCAATTTGTTGTATGTTATTCACTGAACTGCAATCTGAGTTCATCAAAATATCCTTTCTTTGATGCCAACTTTAATATTGAAAGTATATCTTTCTGATGATATATCATTGCAGTGAGTGAATCACATGATGTTGTCGTAAAGAGATCAAT
>JBBMKF010000117.1:5146958-5159451 GCA_037834155.1 Curcuma caesia | reverse complement strand
CTATGAGATACCAATGTCAAAACCTCAATCACTCAGAGCTACAATGACAAGCTCTGAGCATGTCACAACTCTTTCTTAAGACTGTTTCCTTGGCTAGCACCATGCTTGGTCTCAAATGCTACTTTTGATTTGGTCTCTTTCTTATATCTTCATGAGCTGGTTTACAAGATTTTTGAATCAGTTGGCGTGTTAAGGAACTAATGGTAAATAGACAAGAAGCTAATGGTAAATATAAAAGTAACAAGGATATAAATATTAAATGATAATAATATGATAATATGGAGACAGTGGGGACATCCTAGGGATTGACCCTATTAATTTTTCCCCATTAACAATAATTTAACAATAATAAAGACAAAGCTGATTCTCAATTGGCCTTACGTATGATCCTGCGCTTCTTGAAAAGGTTGGTTTGAAAGGGAAAACTGTTCCTGTTACCGGTCTTGCCTGATTGATAAATCTGTTTTGGAGCTTAATGTTTAGGCGGCACCTAACCAATGTTGACTATATGCATTTTAAGCTCATTCATCCTTGTATCTTTTAAAAAACTAACGATGTATTGTTTGTTTTTTGTTTTGGCAACAGGGATCCTATAGTACTGGTTTGGTTGCGTCTTCCAAGCTGCCAAGGTTCTCTGATATTTACACCCTTACAATAGCCAGTGCTGATCCAAAGTCCATTTCTGCTAATAAACCAGTTGTCCTGACGAAGAGTGTTACAAAATGGTAAGTTTTGGACAAATTGTTTTTTGCGAAATGCGCTAATTATTTGAACCAACATGTAAAACAGTGTCACCTATTAAGTATGGACATTATCTTAGATTTTTAAAAAAAAACAAAAGAATGAGCGTATTTCATTTCTATTCTTTCCCTAATTGGAAATAAATGCATCTATACTGACAAGTGAGAAGAACCATTGCTCTTGTCGATTTGTTACAATTTGCTGTTTCTGCCAAGTGATCCAACTCGGCTTCTTTGTTTTGTATCTTTACCCTTTTTCCCCCTTTGTTTTCAGGTTTACCAAGGACGGTGTTCTTGTTGAAGGTCTTTTCTGGAAAGATGTTGCGAAACTGATTGATGATTACAATGGCGATCGGAAGAGCAAATGATTCTACGGGAACTTATAAAGTTGATAAAACTCGACACCCTTGCGCTGACAGTTTCATGTATGATGGTGTTTTGTGACTTTGCTCGAACCAAGACTACTAGCCTGTGTCTTGCCTTTCCCAACTGTAGCACTATGGTAGACTAAAAAATTGGCAAATTTTTATTCTGGTTTATTTTCTGAAGATTGAATTGCATTGTCGTATGTTTATTGTCTTGAAAATCAGGAAACTGAGTTGAGTGTCATGACCGTGTTCCTGGAAGAGAAATGGTGGACTTCCTAACCCCACCAAGCCTGGCCCGACTGTTGAGAACTTCTGCAGTCTTCTATCCACAGGCATAAGCTGCCTGTTGGAAGAACCATAATATTCAAAATACAATTAATAATAGCAATTTAAGAAGATTAAAATGATTATTGTTGTAAATTTATTAGTTGTAAAATCTTGAAACAAAGCTCAAATACGTGGTTTTTGTGATAATCAAAATAGAGAAAAGAGCAATTCCCTAGATATAGGCTGTTGATATATCAAAATGCCAAATTTAGGCCCTTGTAATCTAAATTGTCCAAACTACGTCTCCCCCAGTTCTGATATATACACCCTGTATGCATAATAATAATAATAATAATTATTATTATTATTATTTTCATTTACATAGTTTTATCACAGTAGAGAGAAAGCTGTTTGATGTAGCTAGTACAATAATTCATTATTTTTCCCGTGATTATAAATACCAAACGTTTGGGAATCTACAACAATGCAATGTATAAAAAATTTGTACATTGAGATAATATAAAGCGAAGGAAGACAAAAGCTAAATAAACACTCAGTAATGATTAAACTCCTTCTCTATGTCCATTAACCTCTTTTGTCTTTGCAGAATGTTTTGAAATAATTGCTTTATTTTCCTTGTAAATGATGTATGCTTCAAGTTGATCATTCTCAAGAAGGCGGTGTTTCAGTATTAGTCACAACCAAATTTGTCCTCTTCATTGGCATCTCGTGATCATGCTTTCCCTCGTACGTCGTCACGATATAGTTGGGATTATCCGAAGCCCTCTCAGTATACTTGCGCACATTACACTTAGGGGCTGTGCATTTGTAATAACTTCTGCAACAACAGTTAATCTTTCTTGACTACATGAAGGTATACGTAGATATATTTATATAATTTGGGTCACAGATCATTTTGAATTATTTTTTGACTCTGGCTTAGAACAAATTAACGAGAGCATGAGAAGAAAATTTATAATGAAATGAGCAAAAAAAAAAAAAAAAGTTACCTCGGATAACTATTGCCTTTCACTACTTTTTGTCCATATTTTCTCCAGTGATAGCCATCTCCGGAGATGTTAGATTCTGCAGAGGTTTGAATCACTGATTGAGGGTCTGTAAAAGTTTCTCCAACGCTATTTGTACCACTGATTGGGTCTTCATTCTTCCTGAGACACGAAAGAACTGGTTAACTTGATACAATAATATAATGAATGAACAAATAAGATTGTATAATATACAGGATAATATTTTGAGGCCGCAGATTGATTTCAGCTTTTGGTTGTCACAAAGCAACCACAGATTCTTTTGTTTTGGGCCATCACTGGCTGTGATAATTTCGTACGATCGCAGCTTTTTATGAAAAGTCTTCTACGGTAGCCCGTAAAAATCATCGACTTTGCCTTCTCTATCAGTGCCTCGTGAAGCTTTTGTCTAGTAGAAGAAAATTCACTTCTCTGCTAGATTTTCTAATTGCCAATCTCCATCTCGTTGTGAGAATGACAGAAAAACATACCTAATACCAGTACGGTTCATACTGCTGCCATTGGTCCACATAGCCTAGCACACTTGTTCACAGGCATATGTGCATCTGGCTCGTCAAGATACAAACAAAAAGACAAGGCTCCCCTGCCTTACTCAATAATTCATCTTATGATGTGATTTGATTCAGTTTGATCTGGTTTAGTTCATTTCGTTCTCTACTATGAATTGTGCCCTTCTCTATTCATACCTAAGTTTTTTATGCAGTATAATAAATTGCAGCAGGCATACCTTCTCTTGCAATCATGGAGCATGCAATCATCCATTGCTCCCGCACTAGTCGGGACTGTGCAGACTTGAATCGTAGAGCTATCGGTTTGGTTGGTGATGCCGCCGTAATTGGAATTAATTAGACGATGATGAGGCACGTACTGCACCTGCGCAGGGAAGCTTGGTGCCATGGACAGTTCCTTGGGGTTAACCTCCAACAGAGAGCTGCTCCATGACAGATTGCCCGTCGTCTCTCTACTGTTCTCGTCGACGGCGACGGCAGCAAAGGCCTGCTCTTGCAAACCCGGCGCGACTCGCTTTGGAGGCTGAGGCTTCGGGTGGTTGTGCTCACCCTTGTACACAATCTCGGCGATCTGGCCATCAAACGACCTCTCGACTTTCTTTTTGACTGGACATGTGGGATATGTGCACTTGTAGTAGCTTCGCGGATACTCGCTGCCTTTCACCTGCTTTTGCCCATACTTTCTCCAGTTATAGCCATCGTAAGATTGCCGATCTTGCCCTGCCGGCTGTTGATTTCTCGTGTCGAGCTCTTGGCTTTGTCGCATCGAGTTTGAGGCCTCTAATGTCTGCTTCAGTTCGTGCTGTGAAGACGAGTGGTGAATTGGTTTTGCTTGATCCACAAATTGGTTGTTCGTAACTGGTGGTTGCCGAGTGGAATCAGTGTTTCCCTGCTCATGAAAAAGTGCATAGTAACATTAAAATCAATAACAAGTTTTTTGATCGCATCGATCATATCATGCATAAGACTGAAACACTAACCAGGCTTGACAAGAGAGAAGCAGTGGCTCGGGAAACCGGTTTTGCTGTGGGCTTGACCAGAATATTTGATCTTGTCATCTCCGTCGCCGACGTATCTTCCTGCAGGGAGATGCAGAAGAATTTTTATTTTCCATTCTAATTATATTAAAAACTTCTCATCTCAGATCAACTCACCATCAGTGAGACGGCTTTAGCCGCCGAGTCACAGGATGCTGCTCTAAATCTGGTAGCTTTTGGTTTGCTGGCGATTGGTTTTTCAGCAAGGAACGCAGAAGAACTCGTCGGGAGCTCAGGGAAGGACCTAAAGCCTCGAGAAGGCCTCGACGCCACTGGTTTCGAGATCTGCACGCTCTTCGCATCTTGCATTTCCACATCAACCAGCTGCCTCAGCAAATCCTTCCAATCCCACGAGAGAAATTAGTTTAAACTAGCCCAAACAGTTAATGCGAGACAGTGCATGGAGAGCAAAAACAAGCAGTTCAACAGATTAATATCGCAACCTACAAACATATGGAAACAAGCACCGGCCGGAGAAGAGTAATTGATTATTTGCAGAAATCTTTGCGAGGTCCGTCAAGGAGCATGCAGGAGTGGGTGTTGGAAGAGAGAATTAAACAGTAGAGAAAGAAACAGAGAAGGATTGCTTGCAAATACATCTGCTATAATTCGTTCCCAGGATGGGAATCGGGACGACCATCAGGTACCAAGAGTGAAGACCGTTAGGTTTGAAACGAGACTACCATCAAACGATTACTTTCCATTGCTGCAGAAAGAAATAATTATCCTGTGATTAAAAGAATTTGCACGATCCAAGAAAGCTTCGTTCGTTTCACAGAAGTGGCGAGATGGAGTTAGGTGAGACTGTTTGGTGAGGGGAGGGAGGCGAGGCAGAAGTCCTGGAATTTCCTCCGCACAAAATATATATTTATCTTTTTGACATTAATGATAATTATTAATTTTCAACAAAAATATTTTTTGGGGGGTTAAATTTAATTACTTCTATTATCGTCTCTGAAAAAAGTTCTTAAGCATTTGTTTTACACTTATTAACACCTTGCTTCTTAATTATGAAAATAATATATCACTTAATTCTAATAACAAAATAGATGAATAGAGGAATTATATTTGATGGAGTATCGATCATTCCTATAATTTGCATGATAATCACCATGGATATGAAAGGGTTTTTGCGGCGTCATTTAGGTAAGGTATTATAGATCTGAACTAATTCATGTTTATGGAGAGATTTTAACAATGATTTAATTTGATTTGATGGGTTTAATTTCTGTCGAATGCCAGCTTATATCGACTCAATTTGTTTTAATCGACTCAAATCAAAATCAATTCATTTAGTCCTTGCAAGTAGGCTTAATTAATTAGTCTCTTTAATGATCTTATCCATCAAAGAAGTTCTTTTGAATTGACTAAGTTCAAAAAGAAAAGTGACTTTATCTTGAGCAAAATGATTGCAGTCGATTTAATAATCTACTCAGGACCCCATTTGATTAGAACGGTCATCAATCGATTTAATCATTTTAAATATGTTGATTTTACTTGTTTAATTACACGCACCTTATAATTAAGCTCACGTAAAATTAAGGAAACTAATTAATTAAAATTAAACTCGAAAATGTGAACTTGAAGATTGTAATTCACATATATGTAATATCTGATATAGTTCAATTAGTCCTTACTTTGTTACAATTTTATGTGGGCCAAGATAAGACTTTTTGATATATAGGCCCTCATCAGTCAAATGTACTAAGCTCTTTTATTTTTACACGTGCGATTCTTTATCGGTTCACATAAGTAGTTTGCCTCGCCTTTAATAGTTATTAAAATTATCAAATTAACTCTATTGCAAAGTAAAATGTGGAATCTATGGTCTCAATAGTGCCGATTTTATGATCATCTATGAGAAGGTAAATTAGAAAATTATAATTGACCACGACTTCGACTAAATTAACTCTGTGCTCTTTAGTTTATAATTCTTTAAACTTCTCATATCATCCAAATCAACTTGATCGCACCAAAGCCGTTTCAACTCTTTAAGATACCATAGATAAAAAATAATAAATTAAATATGTATTAAAAATAATAATTATTTTTATAAACTTGAAGTAAAATTAGTAATAAAATTTTATATTCAAATTTTGATAATAAATTTTTTATTAATAAAATTATTAAATTATTTAACCTTATTAAAAACTTTATTAATGCTAATTTAAAAAAAACAATTGAAAATATATTAATAGGTATTATCAATAGCATTTTATAAACTATTTATGTACTGAAGTTTTATATATATTTTTATAAGATTTATTTATTTTTAATTCTGAATTTATTATTATTTTTAAAATATTTAATTCTGAAAATAAACTTATATCATTAATATCATATAACATGTCATATTGTAAAAAGATTTCAAAATTCAAACGCTAATGGTAAAACATTTTCATCTAAAAATATGAAATAAATTAAAGGTGTTCAATTTTCAATTTAGGCAACAAAAAAAATCAATTTGATGCTTAAAAAAAACTAACAACTGCTTTATATTGAATGTATAAAGGACTTTTATTTTTTTTATTTTTATCGAGAAAGATTATCGATGATGAAAGAGAAAAAGAATATGCGAGTATCATTAATAAAGGAATAGAAAGATACTGAATCAATGGACGAAAAAGAAAAATAACGTAGGAATATCGATGAGAGAGAAAAAGGGAGCGCATGTTTTTGAAAGCTCAATAAAAAAATTAGAGCCCAGGATAAGCTTTTAAAAGCCTATCCCTTGAGCCAGGTCATGAACTTTCCGTACACATCAATAAGATAAATAAATCATTACATTTTATTTCAAATATATAAAAATATTTTTTTTAAAATAACTTAGTTGAACATAACATGTTACCATGATTGCACTAGAATTCCCTAAACTTTAAAATTGTCCTTGTATGATGATGTTGCCACTTTACAATCTCTTCTCATCATTATTCCTTTCTATAAATCTTTTGGATTTAATTTTCTATTTACAAATATAATCCAATTATATAAGTTTACCTTTTCTCTGTTAAATTAATATCAAACAATTATCATCCCTAATTAATTACCAATAGCTAATTCCTTTTTTTGTCCGGACATTGCTCTTCAATATTTTGAAAATTTTATGTTTATTTAATGCCATATATATATATATATATATATACAAAAAAAAAATGATAATCCTAGTTAGTCGTATTGACTCAATTCCTACGGACGACTTGTCCGGTCCCATAAAAATTTCCCACCGGCCACCAGGGTAAATCGGGAAGCGCACGCAGCAGTCAACCCAGATGTCCAGCATCCTTTGATTGCAATCCTTATTTGGAAGAAAATTTCTACAAATATGGCTTAGCTGGAGATCAAACTGCGGGTGTCTAGGTGACAACCTGAATGCCCTACCGCGGGACTATGACTCCAGGGAAGCAAACAAAAAAAAGGTTCCACCTATGGTGGTTATACTTATAATGATGTGCCAATTTTTATATATTTTAAATATTTTAATATTATTTTTTATATTTATAAAGTATTTATAATAAAATACTTATCCAAACAGGGCCACCCCTATTCGAAACAAGAACACTTTTCTTTGTGTGCCAGACCAAAAGACCTTTTCATTCAAACAATTTGACTTATTTGGATCAAGGCAAAATAAAAAAAAATAAAAAAAAGACAGAACAGTAGATTAAAAACTTTCATTTATATTTATAAGTGAATTTATTTATTTTTTTAACTTTTAAAAATATAAAATTAACAAATTGCAATCAGTCATGCTTGTTTGAGAGAACAATATAATAACTTGACTGCTAATCAATTTAAACTATAATTTTAATATATTATTTTCAATGTCTCTCATTATTTTTAATATATTATTGAGCACATATAACATATTTTATACATAATAAACTATAAATTATATCTTTAATATTATTTTTTTGATTAATCAGTTTAATCAATTTGACGATCAAAACCACAACTATCTGGTATTATATCTCAAATGTGTTTCCAAAACATTAGCAAAATAACAAAAGGAAGAAAAAAAATAAAGAGATAATGATTTGTAAATATCGAGATTTTTATTTATTTGTGATCATGTATCATGTGATTTATATTATATATTCTGAACATTCAAATCAAAGAGGCAAAAATTAGATAAATTTATTAAATGATTAAAGAATATTTCTTTGACAAATTTGTAAAGGTTAGACATGTTTAACCATTAGTCTTTGCTTAAAAGCATTAACTTAATTGTCTCTCTTAACGTGCCACACATGTTTAAGGCTTAAGTTAAAATGGAAAATAAGGGTTGAATCCTTAAATGTATATTTTGGAATTTATCAAAAAGCACACATATTTTTTAAAATTCCCTTTCATCATTATTACACTTTTAATATTTTTTGAAATTGATATTTATTATTATTATTATTATTTTAACTTGAGTAATTGATCCGACGTGTGCATACTTTTTTCAAAAACAGTTATATAATTTGGTAATTTCAAAGTATCTGCGTAACGGCGTGAGTAACACCCGGTATGTGATCCGAAACCTCGAACGATATATTGGAATCCTCTCCGCTTTGTGTTTTGTCGGAGAACTCGGTGGATGGCTGACCGTTCACTTCTCCGCCACCTCCACAAACCATTCTTAGCCACGGTCACGCTATCGTCCCCTTTGTTCTTCCTCTCCGTCATTGATCTCTTTTCCGCCGCTCCGGTTGGATCCCGCCCTGCACCGGTATGGACCGATTTTCCCTTCTTCTACATCGTCTGTTAGTTTTCATCTGGAAAAATGGAACTTGGAAAATGGGAATACCGTGTTTTATCCTGTAGAGTTTGGTTGTATATTTCTTAGATGATTAGTTTCTTGAACTAATCTCAGATGTTAACTGGGAAGTTTGGCCAGGCAAGTCTGAGTTTTTCTTTTTAAAATTCTTAGCTTGATTTTGCCCAACGAGACATGTTATACGGATCTCTGATGTTCCTTAGTTTTTTTTTCGAAATTAGCTTTGGATGCTAAAAATTTGAATGTTTTGTATGTTTTCTCAACTTCATGCGCAAGGACTGCGATGTTGGATGAACACTTCTTTGTTTTTTGGTCTCTTTCCACTTCATATTTTAGTCTTATGCATAACTGAGTTGGAAATATGGTGCATAAAGAAAACTGTAACTTCTGGATAATCGTATCTTCCTTGATTAGTTTGCTTGATTAATCACTCATCCGCATACTCTCTGCATGGCTATCCTCATGTAATCTAATGCGTTTGCTCTGGATCATTGGCATAAGTATTGTTGGATTCCGAAAGTATCATTTCAGTTGTGTTTTTATCATGCAAGTTAAGAATCTCATTCACTTTAGTCATTCCTGCAATAACTTTCTAAGGCTGAGTAGACAAATTTCATCGAAAAAATGCTTGACCTCATCCACATCTCATCACAGATAGAGTTTATAAATATCAAGAAAATTTCAAGGGCAATTCTATTGGAAGAGGATCAATCACAGTCATGTTAGGAAAACGACATTCAAATCATGTTATATGCCCCAATTATTTTAGTCGATAAAAATAAGAAAAGTTAATCTAGTTGAGGAAATCGATTTTATCACTTGCTTTGTCCTTGTTTACTTGCATATTTCCTTCTAGGTAACTTTGGTTTGGCTTAATATTCTGGAGTAAAAACTATGTAGAAATGGATGGTTCCATCATTGAGCAATATGGCGTGTTGCGTAATTTATAAATAAAAGTATACTTTTTAGATTTTTTATTTACTATATTATTCAATCGTGTGATGATGATAAACAAATTTTTTTAGTAGCAACAATGACATCCTACAGTAAGTCAAATGTGAATCTGCCAAACTGCAATATCTAGGTTTAGCATCAGTGTGGTTTCAACTCCATGATTTCCTGCCCTACTTCACCTTATTTAATGAGAGTTTTCTATATGGTATATTACCATTACCCCTGCCAAAAGCTTTTGTGGGCTTAACTTTAGTGTTTAACAATTGTGAGATGAAGGTCTTCTTGGAAATTGAGATTTCTTTAATATTCTTGGTATTTTTCTACTATAGCTGTTGTAAACATGGGTGTGTGGTTTATGCTTATGTGTTATTCTATGAAAGAATTTAAATTTATCTGGCAAAGAAATTTGTCGCCTGGTTTATGATTTAGCATCCATAAATCAACAAGGAATTTATTATGGAAATTGGAAACCAAGAGCTTTATGTATTCTGGTTAGGTTCGATGATATGGTTTGTGCAGTCTGCAACCTAAGAGGTAAAAATATTGGAATGGAAGGTTGATAAATTTTCTGTAATCAGGTGGTAATTTAAGAGAGAGAGACTAGAGATGATCTGAATGATTTTAACATATATTCTTCATGAAGCTATTTGATTATTCCATTCGCATAAAGCCCAATTTGACCTTGTGCCAGCTACTTTTTTTATTTTTTTCTTTGGAAGACAGGAAATTGTGTCATATGACGTAATCCAAATACTTAAGCTAAAAGGTGATTTGGCTCGCTTGTTAAGGTATGAAATTGGGATGTCTGAATGGACTGAAAGGTAAGCAGCTTTCACTCACTCTTGTCATCGTCTTCACAACATTACTTATTTGGAAATGGGAGAGAATTCCACACCAAGATCCTTTTCACCAACAACAGGAGCAGGATTTCTTTCCTCAAGGTTGGTTATATTATTTCATTCGAATGATTTCTCCCACCTTTGTCATTGTTATATTCTTTACTCTGATGAGTTAGAGGATGTGACTCATTCTTATTGCAGTTGCCAATGTGAAATATGTTCACGAGCATCCATTAGCAGAGGAAGACTTTCCAGATTCAGACACCTCTGTTCATCAGACTAGTGAAACAGTGGTTCAAGTTCTTAGTGGTAATCCAGTAGGTTTGACAACATCCAGTAAAGAAACAGAAGAAAGCAAAGGTTTTGAGTTGCAGACTGTAAAAATAAAAAGTGTTTTATTCTTTAAGATCCTTCATATTGTACATATTTCTCTCCTGTGTAATCCTGTTTCCATTTTTTTTGGATGAGTTTATTCTTCATATTGAAAGTCATCATGGAATATGGGAGAAATTTTAGCATATGATGAATGATGCAATAGGATAGAAATTCATTTATCATGCTTGTCATGTTTGACTCACATTTTAGACACATTTGGAAATCATCTTCTAAAGTGCTATCATATATTGTTTCTCTTAGCATGCAACTTCGCCAAGGGAAAATGGGTGGAAGACGAGGGCAGACCTTTATATTCTGGATTTGAATGTAAGCAATGGCTCTCTGAAACTTGGTCATGCAGATTAACCCAGCGTGAAGATTTCTCCTATGAGAAATTCAGATGGAAACCAGAAAGTTGTGATATGCCAGAGTTTGAGGGTTCCAGTTTCTTGAGGAGGTGCTAGTTATTTATTTTGTTATAGTCAATTATCTTTGCTGCTGATTGATTGTCATAGCTCTGGGCAGAGGTTTATCTTATTATGTTAGATACAGATAAATCAACTCTTTTATCTTCTAACGGGTTGAATGTTTGCCAGGATGCAGGACAGAACGATTGCACTTGTAGGAGATTCATTGGGAAGACAACAATTTCAGTCACTAATGTGTATGGTCACTGGTGGTAAAGAAAGACCAGATGTCGAAGATGTTGGGCTACAGTATGGTTTTACCATGAGCCCGGATGATAAACGGCCAAATGGTTGGGCTTACCGGTTCCCAAGCACTAACACAACCATCTTGTACTATTGGTCTGCAACGCTCTGTGATATTGAACCTCTAAATGTGTCAAACCCAGCTACTAGTTACGCGATGCACCTTGATCAGCCAACATCATTTTTAAGGCAAAATCTCCATAAATTTGACGTTCTGGTACTGAACACCGGCCACCACTGGAACAGAGGGAAGCTAAGAGCTAATAGGTGGGAAATGTTTGTTAATGGATCACCTAACACTGACAGAAAACTTGCAGCCATGGGCAGTGCCAAAGACTTTGCTGTTCACAGTGTCATCAAGTGGTTAGATAGTCAGTTACAACACCATCCAAGACTGAAAGCATTTTATAGATCAATTTCTCCCAGGCACTTTTTCAACGGAGAGTGGAATTCTGGTGGTACTTGCGATAATACCAGGCCTCTCGCTGGAGGGAGCACAGTATCACAGAATGCTGCTAATAATGTTGCTGCCTTAAGCCCAGTCAACGGCACAAGGGTTGTGCTTTTGGATATCACTGGGTTATCCCAACTGAGGGATGAAGGTCATATATCCAAGTACAGTATTAAAGGCACACCAGGTATTCAAGATTGTTTGCACTGGTGCCTGCCAGGTATACCTGATACATGGAACGAGGTCCTGGCTGCACAGCTTTAGGTTTTCTTTTATTGTCTGATGAAATTATTCATCTCATTCTTTCTCCCGTCCTTGAAGTTTTACATTGACATTGCGAAGGTAGAAAACTGGAGACAGAAAGAGGTGGGTTTCAAAGTCAGACGTTTTGCTCCCATTTTAAATGTATCCTTGCAGGATGATCAACATGAAGATTTT
>JBBMKF010000117.1:5135353-5146858 GCA_037834155.1 Curcuma caesia | reverse complement strand
AGCAGCAGCAGCTGCTGTCCTCTCCCAACAACGAGAGCAGCAACCCTCCTCCCTGCTTCTTTCGTTGTTTTTCCAACCAACTACATCCACCAGAGCCCTGCTAGAGCAAGCCGAGGTCACCAGTGAAAAGGAAAAAGGTTCTCCTTCCTTTTCTTTCAATGTTTCAGCAGTTTCATCATTTGGTTTGTCCTGTTCTCTCAGCCAACAGCAGTAAACCATCACTGCTTTCATTTTCTCTTAGGTTTCCAGCAACAACGGCTCCTTTTCCTCATTTCCAGCATAAGATTTAGCCAACAGCAATCCCTTTTCTGTCTTTTCCCCTTTTTTTCCGACAACATGGTAGCTTCAAAGAGAGTTGCCAGGTATATTTGATTTTAATCAAATTAGGAATGGGGAATATTATGAGGAAGCGGGATCAAAAATGATCTATTGATTTCAAGTCATAGATAATGTTCAAATTTTATGATATTATTCTTATTGGATATCATTTTGATTATTTGAGTTATTTGTTGTATTATACTTGTAGATATAAGCTCGAGTGGAGCTTGGTGACCTATCAAGATTAGAAGCTTTTGCTGTAAATAAAAGTGAAATTATTTCCCTTGAACATGAATAAATAAAGAAATGGATTATATATATATATATATATATGTGTGTGTGCTTATATAATTATTTTAAAAAAGGAGATTAAAATGATATTTAAATAGTGGAATGAGGGTTTAAAATAATTAAATCATTGGAAGGTAAATATTTAATATTATTTCATGTTCGCATATGAGTTCATATGGGATAAGATGGGAAAGATTGTTTTAAAAATTAAAATGAATATTCTGAATTACTCTTCAATTGATACCTATCTTTAGAGTTACTGGACCTTCCATACTGTTGATACCTCATATTGTTAATACTTGCATACCTTATTGATGACACCTAAATAAATTAACATGATGCATATGAAAAGTTTAACTTGAGTTGGTCGTTAAGACTAATCGATAAAATATGAATCGAAATTGAACAATTGTGATAAATGGAGGAAATGGAATCTTAAAAGTGAAAAATCTAAGCCTAGCCTTATATCAAAGTACTTGATCGCATACATGATGGGGGTGAGTAGCTCATGGTCAATATTTATTTGCGCGATGACGCTTCATTATTGTAATCCACTTGTGAGGGCTTTTAGTTTGCACGTCAGATGACGTATGTCATTATTACACTTTGAG
The DNA here is from genome assembly GCA_037834155.1 of Curcuma caesia. Classification (NCBI taxonomy): domain Eukaryota; kingdom Viridiplantae; phylum Streptophyta; class Magnoliopsida; order Zingiberales; family Zingiberaceae; genus Curcuma; species Curcuma caesia. The sequence goes on along the minus strand of JBBMKF010000117.1, from coordinate 5,145,638 downwards.
GATATTGGTTCCAGTGATTTACTTCTAAATTTCAATATAAAAATGTTACATGATTATAAATATATATTTATGTATAATAGAGAACTCTAGGACGAATTTAAAGTTGTAATAAGAAATTGTTATCTACTCTACTTCCTTGATTTCTTAAACAAAATTAAATTCATGCACATCTTTTTTGATTACCCACTTAACTATTTGTGTTTACTATTTGCTTTCCTTGGCCTCTAATTTTGCAAGCACAAGCACTCTTTTAATATTATAGTTGATTTTAGCTTTACATAGAATTACTCAAAGATCTCAACCTGCTGATTCCTGATTTATTTTACTTTTGTTTTGTTGTATTTATGTTTTATTTCATATTTCATGTCATTTTATCAGTATAGATTTGTTGTCTAAACAAAATAAACTAAGGAACTGAAACAAGTAATTAAATAATCAAAATATTAGCATGTCTAAAATCTGTAGCCTAGAAGTTTAGAGACATTTCAATTCTTATTGTCATAAGAAGACTAAAACCATGGTTTTGCAAAATGAGATAGATTTGGAACTCCTTAGCCAGATAGAACAATTGCTTAAAAGCTTGAGGAAAGAATTAATAAAGTTTACCTACTGAATGAAAATCCAGTAACTATCCGACTTAATACATCTGCAAAGTTTGCTTTCCTTGCTGCTTCTAACAATGCTAGGGAGAAAAGGAAAACAAATTTGGTCAAAAGCATTTAAACAATCCAGAAAAGAATTGTCCGGCAATTTATAGATAGAAGTTCTTTTTTTAAAAAAAAATTGAAAGAACACCTAATTTTGCCAAAACACAGTCTGAGCCTTCAGAATGACTACTTTCAAAACAGAAAAATTAATAAAAAGAATTGTTTAGGGCGATATTGAATCATGTAAAATACAATGTAAAAAAGCAAAAATGGGGCCTGCCATAGATATCGAAATTTGGATTGATCTTTATTGAGCTTAAAATCTCCCCTTGATAGGAGAAACTTTGAGTTTAACAATGTCACCAGAAAACTATAAATGTTGATATTGGCTGTCATTATTTTGATAAAAGGGATAATCTGTAGAATTGATATCTCTAGTGGTACAAATGTAGGTTGGGGCTCTCATGATAGCTATACTTTCTTTATTATGATTGCACTCTTTACCCATTTTTGAGTCTATCCACAGCACACAAAGTTAACTCGCAGTAATATTTTGCATAAGCAAATTTCATGTAGCATATAATCTTCTACATTTTTTGGTAGGATAACAGCAATATTTGAATGAGTAATGAATAAAAACTTGGATGCTTAAAACATCACTGAAAAATTAAACATTCAGCAGAGAACAGCAAGATGCTACACCTTCCCCATGGGTAATTAGCAATTTTCTTTAGAGTATTTAACTTATTGATAACATAGACAACCTAATTCACCTCTTATATTATCTGTACTTTTTATTTATCCCCTCCGTACTCATATCAGACACCAAATATCAGCACCAACGCTACAAGTCCACAATCAACAATCACAATAATCTATAAATTTTTCAATACAACTGTGTCAAACACTTAGATCTACACCTATGTTGGACTCTTATAGCTAAATCCAAGTAACATTTATCACACATGCTTGAATGCGAGACAGTAGAACAGATTAAAAATGAGACCTTCAGCAGGTGATGACGCGCAACAAATATTAGAGCCATAAGTGGACCAAATTGTCCAAGTGTTTGCTTTAATCAGTGTGGTCCGATTTTTAAATCGTGTTCCTCTGTCTCTGTCCACAAGATCTAGCTTCAGATATTAAATCATCAAACCTAGTCTCCAGAGTTAAGAAAAATACAACTACATACATCCATTCTTATTTAACATAACAGAATAATATCTTTATTTTATATTTCCAATGTGCACTATAGTGATTGTCAAAAGATTAATAACCAAAGGAAACAATTGTGCTGATCAGCAAATGTGACTATTGGTACCAATATTGAAACTCCTTTACAAATAGAAAGGAATCAATATGATACAGGTTCCAATCTGCCACGCCAAACAAAATTAAATAATTGTCAATTGAGTATGGTAGTGCAATATCATGCTGGATTGAACCAATAGCAATGATCAGTAAGTATAAGCTATGTTATACAAGAAACTTACTGTTAAAACTATTGTATGACATTATGGCTATCAGACAGATTATCAGCCATAGCTATAACTTTACAATTGTCCAAAGAATAAATTTTATTAATATCAGACTATGAACCTTCATTATCCTCGTCAGTGGCAGAGTGTTTCAGCAGATGAATTGTAAATGGAAGTTATTATTTTGTTTGAAAGAATTCAACTAGACGGTTAACATTCTCATAGTGTACCAAATTATGATTTTTTATAGAAAATTAGGTATGAATTCTAGTATTATGCATGGAACTTTGCTGTTCAAGATCTTACACACTTTCTATTCAACATCTCACTGTTAGCAAAAAAACAATAATAATAAAGGGGCATGCGAATAAATCATAGATACAAACCAAATCCAGGTCCACCACTTGAAAGATATGGCAATCGATACACATCAGCCTTTTCTGACTTCAAGACATATCTGTTAAATTGTCACACAGAAATTCACAAGGATGATGGTTTAGCAAAAGAAAAGGTACAGACTGTCAATATACAAGAAATGTGATACTTGGGTTGAAGAATTTTTTTACAGACTGTTTGAAAGACGTATTAAATAAAATAAAAACTTGGTGAAATTCATAATGTAGTCTTATGCCTAAACCTTAGGTAAAATTAGTTATGTCTAGAGGATGTAACTACATGTGTTATAACCCTATTTTATGATGTCAAAAAATATCAATTCTTGCTTGCTACCAAAACACCATAGGTACCTGTTCCCCACCACTTCCCACTCCCATGTCAAATCAGAACTTGCACAAATCCCTCTACCAGCCTACCTCTGAATGAACTTGATCTCCTTCTAGAATTGTGAGTTCCTCTCCTTGCTGCAAACACAATCTCTTAGTTCTAAACTCACATCGCCACACAAAGCTTCCCCCTCCACTGCCATTATTCCCCACTTTTCTTTTGTAATTCTCACAACAAACTTTATCCTTTGTAATCAACCTATTTGTTGCCTCCATCCTTCCTCCCTCTAGTGATTTGGAAAAGAATAACTAGAGGTGTCAATGTGCTTGTGCATGACCCATGCCCACCTTTGCTAAATAAGAGCCAAGTCATGTTAGCCCAAAATGACCAAGACATGGGCAAACTTAAAATTGACCCAGGGTGAGTTAATTTTTTTAATATTTAATATTTAAATTATTTTAAAATTACTACTAAATTAATAAAAACATTAAAATTTATAATTTTATTAAATAATAGTAAAATCTTGTAATTAATAATGTTTTATTTTTAAAAAGGCAAAAGAATATGCGGGTTGGACTATGCCCATGAGCCATGCTGGGCGACATCCCATACTTGTCTGAGCATAACCTGACCCATGGGCTGCTTCTCCATTGATACTTCGCATTATCAACTCAGTCATGTATTTGTGTCCAAAGTAAGAGTTTATGCAACTTTCACCTAACCTAAGTTCCAGTCTGCAGTAAATTAATACACACTACTGTGCATCCTTCTCCACTAATACTCCTGAGTATAAGTTTCCCTTTAGCCTAATTCACCAAACATCAGATATTTTGGATATATAGAAGGAGAAGGCGCATTGGGCAAACTTTTGCAGGGTTCAATGCCGGAGAACTTTACCTTTATGGTAGGAGAATTTTGTCTTCAACAATAATCAAAGACAAAATGAGAATTAACAAAAATCTAAATGACCTATGACTAGCAATAATAAGTTTATCTGAATAGTGGAACGATATAATATCCATATATCCAAACCCAAATAGTTGAAGGACATGATATCCTTCAGTATGTAAAACTTGTAATGCTTCAAATCAATGTTGAATAACTTGAGTTCAAGTAAATGCAAAACAAGACACATACGGGCTACCAGCTTCAATGAATCGCTCAGCTATAATTGCATTCTGACATGTAAATTCACCATAAAGAGGGATCCTAAAATGATAAATATAGAGAGAGTGTTAGTCTAAGAAGAGTAGATAGTTAAGATGTTAACAAATGAAGGTATATAGGTATATTATGCAAAAAAAAAAAACTAATTAATCGAAGAAAAGATTGTCTATTACAGTCCAAAGTCACAAGTAGAATTGTAGAAACGAATATGAATTAACACAAATACATTAGGAAAAAAATGATAGACAAGAACAAGGCCACCATCGTCTGCCTCTTATCAAAGTATAATGTTTTAGACTTCCTTTTTTGCATTGTTGTTTGCAAAATGATTCCTCTCAGTCTGAAATTCTGGGTTCACTTTAGAAAATATTCTACATAGTTCAATTTGTCATGACTTTCTTGAAGACAGTATCCTTTCAATACCAATGAGATAAAAAGAGGACCTTCTTGGCTGAATGGCCTAAGGGTAACAGAACTCAGAGAGTATCATAATGAAAATTGGCCAATCTAAAGGTAAAAAATTGAACAAGGAGTTCTACAATTCATGAAAAGGATGCAACAAACATAACCAAAAGAGAAAAAGACATTAAAAAACATCAATTTAAGTCTAACCTTAATTTCTGAAACAATCCAGGTAAAGGAGATGAATTGGTCAATGGACTATTAAGAATCACAAGCTTGGAAATCTTGCTTGAGTTACTCAAAGCCCAAGTCAATCCATATGAACCAACAAGGAATCCCTATGAGTAGAAAGAGGTAATGTTTATTACTGACAAAATATTAGTGATATATGTAAAGGGAAGTCTAGCATTACGAAGTTACTGATAGACGAACCAGATTAAGTTAGATATATCAGTGTCCAAAAAAAGCATGAAGAAATGCATATTATGCAAACATAAAAAAGAACGAGCAACGGTCAAATTTTATCTATATTGCAAGAAACGTTGACTTTCCTTTGAGATATAAACATAAAAATTAGTTAATATGTCTTTATATAGCATTTGTTTTGAGTCAAGATGAAAACCTTTGATACTATTTCTTGGTTTCACATTAACCTAGCTATTTTCACATTAAAAGAATGAGTGTATTAGTGTTAGAATAATTAGAATAATGCTATTTTCAAGTATGGCTAGGCCATATAAAGCATGTTATTGTGTTTCAATCAAAAACTATTTATTGCTCCACTTCAACCAAGATAGGATGGATGGACTTAAGAGAGTGAATCTCAGTTTTGTATAGCAACAATTTTGTGTGTTTACAATTTGAGAAGCCTAGTTTGCATTCTGAAACACAGTACAAATGTTAGGTTACCAGCAACTGAATATAAAAGAGCCAAGTTAAAACAGATGTATGCTACAATCAGTTACTTGCTGATGCAAATTTCAGTAATTATTATTACATGGTTATTAATAAGAACAAACTTAAGCAGCCCATCATTAAGAAGAATGGTAGGCAGTTTAGCATGGAGGAATAATCTGTAGTTTCCCTTTCAAACCTGAACAACTAAGAAGAAAGGCGAGCGTATATTGAGAGTGCCAAGAAGCTCATCAAGTGCCTTGTGGAATTCATTTTCTGCATTGCAGAAACTATACTAAACACAACACTTATATTTAAGCATGCATGCAAAATTAAGCACCAGAAACCTGCATATGAAAATCCATAGCCTGGTTGAGGTTTATCACTGAAACCAAATCCTATCCAATCAGGGGCAAAGCAATGGTAACCAGCATCAGCCATCTGATGAAAAGCAATAGACAATCAGTAGAATAGAGCACAGCAGCAAATATATATTCATAGATACAGAAGTTATTTCACATTCTCTTCTTCCTTCTTTTCTATCTTTTTTCTTTTGATAATTCATTTAACGGATGCTATGTAAACTTGCATGCTCAGATGTCCACATATTTTCAAAAAGGTATGTTAGATTAAGTGCATGTTTATGCAATGTAAATCCAAATGCCAAACTTGCACATGTTATTGAATTCACATCACAAATAATATAATCATGCCTATCGACTGATAGCAAGAAACCTATATTCTGAAACAAGAACAACAATGGAGACACAAGTATCCAAATCAATGGACAAGTAAAAGAAGAATATAGCAGTCCTCTACTCTTTCCTAATATGATATATATATATAGGGCATTTGATAGCTATTTTTTACTCCACTGCATTTTTATACTTCTATGATCACAACTATAGCTATTCAAAAGGTAAGCTATCTCCACTATGCATTTAATCATTCATTTTGTTTCTTTCAGACACTTGAGTCCCACCTTCATGAGCTTGCCTTCTCTAAGCTTATGACTTAATCTAATGAAGAAAAATTATCATAATGGATAAATAGCTAGGATATGATGAAGATCCCAGTAAGCTTCTAGGACTATACAAATTGTAATGAAATAAATGACGTGCAAAGTGGTGCAAGTATGACTGGGTCATACTCTAAAATGTCTTGAATGAATTATATAACCCAACAATGAGGTGCCTTCTCAAGGAATTGGTTAAGTTGTTCAGAAGAAGTTGAAAAATAAATGTGCATAGGAGAAGTTTCCAAATGGATAACCTCTTGGGAATCTCCCCACTTTGAAGCCAATTTCCACCATTGGACAGAGCCATGAAACAGATTGTATGAAATGTCAATTTAAGCAGACAATATTTCAATGTTATTGAGTACATGGTGTGTCATAAATTTAATCAATTTCGATATTGAAGCAGAACCTCTAATAAATCACTCTAGTTTCCTTTTTCTCAAAAGGAATAACATACAACAAGTCTCATAAAGAATCAAGATAGTCATGTTGATCACTAATTGATCTATCCTAGAGAGTGATTAGAATCTTTCAAGTATACTTAATTTGCAATTGTAAACTCATTGTACATCCTCCATCTTCCATTCAACTTCTACACTATTAGTCATTATCTAACCAAGTCAAGAGCTATCTCCCATAAGAACTCTACAATAGCAACTTTCCACCAAGGATGACAATTCGTGTCATGTTGTGCTAATCATGTTAAAAATTAGAACCATTTGAGTCAATATAAAATAATATAAAACTAATTATATAGTTTTTAAAAATAATTTTATAATGTTTAAGATTAATTAGCCTGAGACAACAAAAATAAATAAATAAAGTGTTTTCAATCAAGATAAGTTGTGTCCTATTGTTGAGTCGTGCTTAATATTGCCAACTCTACTTATCAACTTCCACTAATATACATCTTTTCTATTTTTTGCTAACTCTGATGCTTTTGTTGGACTAGTGTCTAACTAGGATGTAGGTGAAACCTTTGCTTAGTGATACGTTGACCTATTCCTAGAATGTATCCACAGGCCAAGGTAACAAATTTTAATACTCTTTAACTCCACTAATGCTTAGTTAACCCATAATCCAAGTGTGAGCACAGTTTTACTGTCTTGTCCTCCTTTCTAGACATCAATTCCACCTCAGGAGTTCCACTTATTCCAAGCTAAGAGTGAGTTTTACACAAGCTCCCCCTGTGCACTTTGGACTTCCTGAACTCCACTTTAGTGTCTTTGAAAACCTATACTTCCTGAATTATTGCTTATTTTGACAAACTAATAATTTTGATAGCATTTTGCAATTTCCTTGACTCCTACCCACTCCTCTTGGGGTTAAAGGCATCTTGATCAGATGATTTTTGGACATCATGGTTCTTATTTTGTTTAGGATAAGTGTGTTCAAATCATATTGCATTCTCACATCAAGTCAACCAAAAACTTTGACCCTAAAGGTTCTGATGAATGGCTCCTCCCTGGCTACCCTTACACTATCCAAATCAGTGTCATCCCCAAGTTTGAACAGTACTGCTTGTGAATGCAAACTTAAGCTAACATCAGCATCAGAATTGATGAAGGCGCTTTTAGCTATAATCCTTAATCAAAGGCCAACCTCCTTGCAGATCTGAACCGTTCTAGTCTACTCATACCAATCAGAAAATTTAGTAGTAACTATTATTAGAGACAATTTTCCTACTCCAGCAGTTTGATCTATGATTTGTTCATGAACAGAACCGTACAGAATAATATAATCAACTTAAAAATTTTGTGGACATAAACCCGTTGCCATTTTGTAAGATCATCAACACAAGTAGAATCATGATTCTTAGGAAGTAAGGCATAGGAAAAAATATGGAAAAATATTGCAATAAGCACCACCACCAAACAAACCTGAGACATTACTTCTCGATAGCTAAATGATTGAGTTGGAGCCCCATGGATAAATAAGATTGTTCCACGGGTGTTGGACGATCCTAGTAATGCAATATCAGTAAGATAAATGTTACAAGGGTAAATGAATTTACTTGAAATTTGAAATGGTGTGATAGTGTTTAAAAATGCAACATTAACAATCAAATAATGCCATAGAATCAGCAAATTGATTCACAAAAAACATGAAGTTTCTATTGCAAGTATATAAAGCAAAGGTGCCACAGACTACTCTACAAACATTTAATGGCAATGTATTGCAGTCTCTTAAATTGGTGATTTCATATGTAAAATTGAACAATTCCATTGAAGTTGTTTAAAAGTTGGTTTAAGAAGTTCATATGTACCTTGATTACTTAAGATGTAAATATTCTCTTGCAGCACGTTAGAAATATAGGAGAAATTAGAATGGTTTTTATTCAAGTTAGTAGAAGTGGGCACTTTTAATGAAATTATCCACTATTCAATAAACTAGGGTAAGGAGAGGTATATAATAGGCATACTAGAGGTGATGGGGCATTCTTTTGATAATAATAAAAGTAGGAGTATCCATTGACGACCTAAAAAATAAAGGGTCATTACATTAATTAAAAATGAGAATAAAAAATATAAAAACTAAGATTAGTCTCTTTGTTCTTTTAATAAAAAAAACAAAACCCCACCAACTACGACAACATTATACCACAACATTATAGAGATGTGCAAACTATCAATGACAAATCCTGACTTGGGTGGGACTCACTAGTAAGACCTTGTCAAGTAATAGACTCCAAGATCGAGGGGACCGACTTTATCAACAGGCGTGGGCTTATCCACAGAGGGTTACCCAGAGCATGGCACCAGCCTGAATTAGGCCCAAGGTTAAAAAGAATTCTGAATGAGAAATGAGATTTTGAAATGTTTGTGAGCTCTGGACACAGTAAATCAAGATCTATAATCCATGAGCAAAAGCAGCATACCAGTTTCTCTAACAAACCATCGAAATTTTCCAGATTTGACGTAAGATCCATATTCTTTCCCCTTGTCTTCTATTCTCTGGTTAACAAAATGCAAAATAAATCATTGAATAATCTGTAAAGAAAAAAACAGTTTACTCACATATGACAAAAGCCAATATGAGAAGGGAATAAATACAAGCCTCAGTAGCACTAAACTATAAAACAAATGTATGTATGTCCGCGTCGTGCGTCTATCATTTGTTACAAACTGAAACAACGGTGGCAACTCGGCAACAAGAAATTGCTTTAGGCGCAAACATGTGCTGTATATCCCATAAGCCAATGTAAACGCTATATAAAAGACTATGCAACTCTTCTATTTATTATAGCCCAATTCTGAACTTTTCTCGTACCACCTGTAAATAGGGTAGTAATCCACGAAGAACCTTGTCTGATATCTAATCTCCCTTTCTTAGCCTCGTCAGCACTAAGCAGTACTGGTATATAACCTTGGTAAATGTTATAGTTTTTGCTCTGATAAAAAAAAATTCCAACTCTTACAACGATGAAAAAAAAACGAAAAAAAAAAAGCAGATCATTCACCTTGTTGATTCACGTTTTTAGCGACAAATTCAATCTAGTAGGGAGATGGGTGAGAAGAGATTACAGTACATAAAGCATCTGACCGACGTTTCCGTCCTCAGCGGGAGATTCTGGCAACTGGATGGCACTACGGCTCGACGGGTTGTCTGTCACAAATCCGAACGGATTGAAAGAGGGCTTGTCCTCAGCATCCCTAGCCGTGCCCTTGCTCTTCTCTCCAATTCCGTCACTGCTGCAGACGACCTCCATTATTCTTCTCCGGGGAAGCGACAAACTCCTCTTTCCTCCGCGACGAGGTCCGAGATGAGAAAGCGAAGAGGAGCAAAGCGAGGCGGAAAAGAAAGAAGCAGAAGCCATGCCCCCCTTCCCTCGACTCCACACACACCCACACCCACTGTTGAGGTCGTAACAAATCAATTTGAAAACGGAGAAATAGAGGCTCACACATCGCCAGACGGATGCTTGAGTCTCGATCGCTGGAAAGGATTGTGGCTCG
>JBBMKF010000117.1:5118492-5133331 GCA_037834155.1 Curcuma caesia | reverse complement strand
AAAACCATGAGGGCTTAGGCCCAAAGTGGACAATATCATGTCATTGTGGAGATACAGACATCCTTGGGGACCCTACACTATTTGTCGGGAGGTATTTCGCAACACACAAAAAAAAAAGATAATACTTTTGCATGTCTATGCTCGATCAAAGGACATAGACATAAATATCTAAAACATACTTGATCAAAGGCCATAGATGTAAGTATCTAAACTGTATTTCTCCTCGCATTTAACAATGATTAGCTATATTAATTGTATATTAGCTAATAATAATATTTTTTATATAGGACGAAATAACTGATCGAGTTACACATGTGTCTTAGTATGCTATAGCTAGAGGAAGGGGACTTATAGACTCCATCACACGATATTATAGATGATCTATATTATGAGGTTATCAATTGAAGGAAAAAGAACTCTTTTTGTGACCTTAGCTCTCAAACAAAAGTTATATATGATCATGCATTGACTCTTAGGTTCAGGGGTCATTCAGTTCTTTATCTTCTCGAGCGGAAGGCTTAATAAAAGAAAATAAAAAATTGAGAGAATGGATCATGACATTAGAACAGTCTCGAGCTAGTGAACATCATTCGATAAGAAGATCGGGTCAAAACCTTAATTAGTAGAGCGGTAAATGTAAAAATTTATAGATTGATGGAGTCCAAATTTTCTAACGTCGTATGATTTTAATTCATAAGAGACTCAAGATCTGAACACTACTGAGGTAGTTTTTTTGGTTTATTACTCGTAAAGTATACAAATTAGTTATGTTAATTTTAATACTATATGCATTTCTAATTATATATTATATTTTTCGGGAACAGATAAAGGTATATTCTATCAAGATATCCAAACTATCATTAAGATATATATATATTTTTTAAATATATGAAACTTATGTTTATCTGTTTATGTATTTTTCTAGTAAATATTTTTATCCTTGTGTATTTTTATTTTAACTTTAGATTCATATATAAGCAGGATTTTTTTCATATATGAGTAATTTTGCACGTTTTTTAATAACCTATTAGATCCTACTTGCTATAGCTAGGATTGGATGACATGATAAATGTGCCAAGTTTTGATTTAGGATGCTTTAATTTGGGTTGATGTGTTGATTTTGAGTAGGATGTGATGTATTTTTTTTATAGATCTTATTTTACAAATAATGCATGATGCTTTAAATAAATGATGAATGCATAATTTGTGAATTATTTGTGAACGATGATGATTTGTGAATTATTTATGGATGTTTTACCCTGTTTGTAGATGTTTTTTGAATTGTTGGTGAATGTACCGTGAGTAATTTGTCATGATGATAATTTGTAAATATTGAATGTGTAATGAATGATTCTAAATGTTGCATCTTATTCTGAACATGATTTAAATCCTGAAATTAAGAGGTTGTTGTCCAAATTTTATCCTAAATTAGGGATGGAAATTGAGTTTTCGTCGCTAATAGTAGTGCTAATGTCGATTGACGACTAAAATTATTATGACTGAATAATTTGATTGTTAAGTCCAATTAACGATTAAATTTTTGAACGTTAATTATGATTAATTCTGTAGTGGTTGGTGATATAGCTGGATGTCCTTTTCTGAAAAAAAAAAAATTGAGTATTCCAAATAACTAAGGACGCTCTTTCGGCCAGTAAATGATACACTGTTGCACCTCGGGGGGAAATCTACATGTCCAATCTGTTTGGTTGTGCGTTACATCATATTCCCTCTACTCGTCCTATTCCAAAGCATACGATTCACTCTGCATCATCACCTCAGAATTTTAGAGCCATGTCGATCGATCAATATATTACTGCAGTGTTTGTTTGTTTGTTTGTACTTAACTGAAGAATAATTAATTTACTTTTCTAAGCCGAGAAGACAGTGATTCAGTCTAGTTGCAAGCTGCCACTGCAACTTGGACAACAAGGAACACAATAAGTGTTACTATATATGAAGAGGTAACTGCAGGAAGCCCTCCAAATCACGCAAGCCGAGCTAGAGATAGAGAGAAGAAATCAGCAATGGCGCTTGCAAGAGGAACCATGCTAGTGGTCTTCGCCATGGCCTTTTTGTGGGTTAGTGGTGTGCAGAGAGCAGACGCCCAGCTCAGGATCGGGTACTACTCCCATAGTTGCCCTCAAGCTGAAGCCATCGTGAAGGAGGAGATCGAGAAAGCCCTCAAGGATGACGAAGGAGTCGGCGCTGACCTTCTCAGAATGCATTTCCATGATTGCTTCGTCAGAGTAATTAACTAATTATCGTACATCTTCTTCTTCCTCTTCCTCTTTTTTAAATTATGCGAGTGTATGATGTGAAGATATGAGCAATCTGCAGGGCTGCGATGGTTCAATTTTCTTGGATTCCACCAACACGAGCAAAGCCGAAAAGGACGCGAAGATCAACCTCACACTCGAGGGATTCGAAATTATCGACGCTGTTAAGGAGAAACTGGAAGCCGCCTGCAAGGGAGTCGTCTCCTGTGCCGACCTCCTCGCATTTGCCGCCAGAGACGCCGTTGTTCATGTAATTAAGCTTCTCTACTCTGTTCTTAGTTAATTAACTTCCCTTGCGCTGCTTCATCTGAATCGAAAGCAGCATGGTGAAAACAGTATGGAGGAATCCACTACAAGGTGCCATCGGGGAGGAGAGATGGCCGGATCTCCATTGATTCAGACGCCGACGTCCTCCCCTCGCCGGACTCCAAGCTCGCCAAGCTCACCGACTTGTTCATCTCCAAAGGCTTGAGCCAGACCGACATGGTCATCCTCTCCGGAGCCCACACGGTGGGCATTGCGCACTGCGACGCCTTCTCCGATCGGTTGGATTCCTACGACCCGACGCTAGAAGCCAAGTACGCGAGGGCGTTGCGGAAGCAGTGCCCGGCGCAGAGCAACAACACGGAGACGACGGTGCCGATGGACCCGAAGACGCCGCATAAATTCGACAACCGCTACTACCGCCTCGTGCTCGAGAACCGCGGCCTCTTCACCTCTGACCACACGCTGATCTCCACGCAGGGCACCACCACCCTGGTCAAGCGCCTCGGGGGAAACTATAAGCGTTTCCAGCGCAAGTTCGCGCAGTCCATCGTCAAGATGGGCGCCATCGGCGTCCTCACCGGCTACGACGGCGAGGTTCGTAGCAACTGCAGAGTCGTCAACTGAACGAACAGCACAATTACCATTGCGGAGGCGGTCTGCTGTGATTGATTCTACGTGTACACCTATTTGTTCTCTTAGTGCTACGTGAATTACGATTCGTGCATTGTTTCATCTCTCTCTTTTTCCGTCTGGTTTTGGTCTTGATAGAAACCACTAAATCTGTATCTGTCGCTGCTGAATAATAGCCTCGAACATAATGTGGTTTTTCTTTTTCTTTTTTTTTCTCCTTAAATTAATAGATAAATAAAAGCATAAGCAAGAACATGCACCGACGAGTTCAATGATTGGGGTGCTGAATTGGGAATTGGGAATTGGGAATTGGTGACGGGTGATTTGAATGATTGACATTGGCGAAATGATCGAGTAGACAATGCAATTAAGAGGAAAGCTGTCGGCCCTCAACCTCCCTCCCATCACGTGAATTGATTCCACGTCCAATCAGCTTGGAAATGGAATACATCCTGTTTAGGTTTCATTTTTAACCCGTACGTCTAACCTTAGTTAATTGTTGGGATTCACTGCCAGAGCTAGAAATGATTTTTGTTAATGGTGTTTGAAACAGTCTGTCGATGTGCAATCTGACACGCTATTCTGGACGTCTGAACGACTAAATATAATTGACATTCCAATTACTTGTCACGTCAATGGGTCATCAGTGGTCGGGCATGCCACAGACTCAGTTAGCCCATTTGGTTTTCATTCAGGTCGGTCCTAATTTTGAATATATATATATATATATATATATGAGAACATTTTTCATTATTTATTTCAGGAGGAATAAGGACTGCACGGGGATAAAGTAACTCTGTGCTTTATCTTTTGGGTTAGATATGCCGTTGCAGCAGCTTTTTCTTTAGGTGCTTTTATATGCCAACCTTTAGTTGCTCTCATTTGACTTGCAAAACTTGTTTGTCGCAAAGGTGTTTGTTGAATGAATAGGCAAAATTCCAAAGGCACTCCTGGTTTATATTTTATGCTTAAATCATCGATCGCAATGCAATAGCAATTGACTCTGAACATTTGTGACTGTTACTTAAATCATCACAATGTCATGGTAGATGCCCTTGAACATCTTATGGTGACTACAACTAAATGCTCTCGCAATCCCTTTCCAAATATCCAATATAATTCTTCGTGCAACTAATTATTTGTGGCCCTATTTGTAATAAAACCTCTATTTCTTGGAAGGCTTATTGGATTTGAGTTGGACTGTAGAGAAATGTCTCTAGTGTTAATTGTGATAGGGGACCATTAAATATTGTCATAAAACATGTGTTTCTCTTCAAAATAGTGTTTTATGCTCTGAATGGCGCAATGGGGTGGGGACCAAGCTCATGAGCAACTAGGCTTTATGGGGATGGCATACCAAGTGAATGAGTGAAATTGAATCTTGACCCCTGCCAAAATGTTTAAATGGGCTAGCTAGCTCCACTGAAGTAGAAGCCCAAGGTAAAAATGAGATTCCAAGCCTCTGCTTCACATGGCGATGGATCAGTCTAAAAGCAAAGAAATACTCCACTCCACCTGGTGCACGTCTTCTCCCATTTTGCATCAGGCTTGAGCTTGGTGAAGCGGCAGCTTCCATTTTCATGTAAACTACTATGCCTTTGCGAGTGAATAAAGGAGGGAGCAGAGCATCTTGCTGCCTCGTCACCATCAAACGAGCATGTAGCAGAAGCTTTTACATGCTTTCCTTTCAGAAAAATTATAAAAAGAAAAGAAAAGAAAAGAAAGAAAGAAAGAAAACGATCGTGTAACAGAAGCTGCATGGCCACCATGAAGTGTCCCTGTGCACCGCCTCCTGCTGTTATGTACATACTACCACAGTACGGTCTACAGAGCTTGATGAGTCCTACAGTGCATACTTGTCAGAACGGCATGAAAGCAACAAGACATGGATGCATGATAATACTGTAACGAAATGCATGAAATAAAGCCAATCTGCATATGTTCACCTCGAGCCGGCCAGCTCGACCTTAATCGCCAAGCATCATCCTCCACAGGCAACTTTCGCACTGCCTAGCTCAGGATCGTATGGGAGGGGTGTTTTCTTTTTGTCTCCATCCATTATCATAGTACTCCAACTCTGACAAATACTAATGATCATTGAATGCTGATATATACAAGCACAGACTCACGGCCTGAGCATACGAAAACAAGACGTGTATATATAATGTATTACTTTAATTTTTATATA
Source organism: Curcuma caesia (assembly GCA_037834155.1). Lineage (NCBI taxonomy): Eukaryota > Viridiplantae > Streptophyta > Magnoliopsida > Zingiberales > Zingiberaceae > Curcuma > Curcuma caesia. The sequence continues at coordinate 5,127,970 of JBBMKF010000117.1, read as the reverse complement.
TTAATAAGATATGATCATATCGGGCTTCATCATTTAGTTTGTTGATACCTTGCTATTTTTCAAGGCAGGGAGGGACTGAGCATACGAAGAATCTCAAGTGCCCTGAGAACCTTTTCCACATTCATTGGACTAGTGCTGATCATTAATCCGGCCAAGTCATCCTTCTCGTTCTTGGTTTGGTTCCTAGCTAGCTGTAGGAAGCAGTTGGCAAGAGCTTCTTCAATTCGGATGCTCTCTTCGCCAACTTTTGATTCAATATTTTGGGCTTTAGCAGGATGTATCCGTTCCTAATTGATGCCACTGGCTAGGTAGCTTTCTTTCTAGTGAATAGTGTTCTCACTTCAGTGGTTGTGTTTCTAGCTAGTAAACATCATGCATGGTTCTATTTAAACTACTTAATTAGGTGTTACAATTCGTTTTTTTATTTAACAAGTACCGCAGCAATTTGTGAACAAGTTTAACAGTTTTGTTTAATTAGTTATCATACGTACATGATTCTATTTAACGAAGTTTCACGATTCTATAAACAGAATCGTAACTCCATATGCTTTGTGATTATAGTATGGTGGAATTTATCCATGTGTCATTACATTAAGCTCCTCTTAATTAGCATAGACCAAGTGAAGACTACTTGTAGATCGACAATATTTGGTGGTATCAAATTCCCTATTAGTAGTTAACAGAGGCTAATAGTGAATCCATAAGATCGAGTTGCAAAAAAATGATGTATATATTTTAGCACTTTTAATTCCACACCTTAGCACTTTTAATTAGCTTAAGCTACACCTTAAGCTGGTACAAACCATCCCATAAATTCTCTTTATGTGCATAGTTGCTTAGACGCCCCTCCATGAGATTTTTCAATTGGTTCTATATATATATATATATGGATTCATACAGATAGAAAGCCTGTCACTTTTGATTTATGTGCATGTAAAGGGATCGGAAAATTTATTTTAGAGACGCAGGCTTGACATATACGCATGTTCATAGGTTTGGCACACACCTCGAGGCGTCTGCTGCTCTCTGCCTCCTGCTATAGCTGCTTCATTAATTAGTTACTCGTTGAGAGCAGGCATGCTTTATTGCTTCTGCTAGTTTTCACTAAAACTCTGATTAAGTCGTAATCTCCTGCTCCTCAGTCATTTAATTACAGCTTAACTTTGACATTTATTTATACCTTCTGCTCACCAACGTGTTCCTATGGAAGAAACTCAAAGTAGGTCAGCAGAAGCATGTTGAGTCTCTTGCAAATTAAGGGCAGCAGCTGGTGAAAAGGATAAAGGGAGATGCTTATTATGCTGTGTATGAATATAAAAGTTGAGCAGGAGCAGGAGCAGAGCAGGAGCAGCAGACAGGACCACTGAATTATGTATGGGGATTCCTGAGGGATAGGGAGGAGTTTGCATGCTACAGTGCTCATAGTTGTACCTTGCCTGCAATATATCTCACCATGAACCTGAACCTTGGACCACTCTCTCTCCTTTCTTCTCTAAACTGTTTTTCCTTATAAAAAACAAAAAACAAAAAACCCAGCTAACAGTGTTGCCATACTCAAGCCAATTCTAATACATGTGCTATCATGAGTTCAATCATTCCTAGCTAAGTCTTGCTGTTATATAAAGAAACACAACAATCATTAGTTAGTGTAAGCTAGTTAATTCTCCAGTCCACCACATACATGCATATATATGAGTTCAGGCAAGGAGATAGCAAATTAAAGGGTTTCTGATAACTGTCATGAATTGGGCGAGAAGTTAGTTGTGCACTTGGCTAAACACCTCTGGCTCATTGACAGATGAGTGAGAACAAATATATTAAAATACACTGTCTTTAACAGAAAATGATAACAAGCAAAAGCCTTTAACATTGTCAGACAGCTAAAATAGGAGGGCAACAAAATAGACTTTATAATTACAAGAGAACAGGAAATACTGGACCTATGTACATAATTACAAAACATAGTGTCTTTTACTTATTTTCTCTCATAACAATCAAGTTTAAACTGATATTAAAATCATTATATGGACTATAAAGGACATAGACTTTCAAGATATATTATTTTAACTACATTCCTGAGTATTATATGAATGCATTCTTCATGATCAAGGCATATATATATAGTTCAATTATGAATGCAAGTAGAAACTTTTACTGTAATACGGAAAAGAATTTTCAATTGACACTACAAGAAGTTCCAACTTCCTGAGATTAATTTTTGAAATCATTTAATTTGATAGAGCTCAGAAATCAATTGTTCATAAAGTTTTTCTTAATATTAACCAATCACATGAAACAACCTAGAAAGTGCTTGGTGTGAAATTTGTACAGAAAAAAGATTACTGCTTATTTCAATCACATTGCTCTTAATGCACAACATCCTTCTATTCTGTGCTCTATATCTACAGATTTTAAGTAGATTCTTGCAGACAAATACAATAATGTGATTAGATACTAATTTGTCATAGACTCATCATAAATAACTATCCCTTACATTATTCTTTTTAATATATATTTATCATATTCAACTATATAATATATACGTATATATGAATGAGCAAAGTAGGTTGGATGAGCCTAATCTATTATCTGATTGAGCCACATTAAGTAAACTAAACCAATTAGGCTAAATGGTGGAGCTACATGACTCAATTGAATTGATTGAACTATATGAGCTAATCATGGCTAATCGAGTCAAGTAGGTATTGCGCCATAGGAGGGGTGGAAAGGGGCGACCAAAAGGGGTTGATCAAAAACTAAAAACATTCACAAGTAAGCTTAGAGGGTGAACTCAGACCTATTTTATTTTATGAATTAAGGAATATATATTTATTCTTAACTAGTTTATTTCTTATCTATTGCATTATGGAATAAATATTGTATTGGATGTGAGGGAAGGGCATGATAATAATCTTTTTATATTTTATTTCTTCTATATATATATTTAAAAAATCTATTTTTATCTTTTTCATTCTAAATCAAACAGTGAAATATTTTGCCCTCTAGTCTTTTATCCTCATTGTAAACAGTAAACAGGCCCTGAAAAACTTCAGTACAATATCACTAAATAGTGTCTTTCAATCTAAATCTTAAGACACTTAAGCACTTCTTGCATGGTATAGCATGTCTTAAATATTTAGACAGTATGTCCCAATGGTCACAGACCCCCCCCCTCAAAATCTAATACTAAAGAAACAAGTCTTAAAACAGTATGTAGCAATGGTCACTAACTACTTGCTTGATTGGTATATGTAAGGATCGATTAACAATGCAAAAATAGCCAACCTAATACAGTTAATTACATCATTTAGGTAATTGTAATCTCATTCAAGCTAAATATTAAAAATGGAGAATTAAAAAATGTACACAAACATGACACTTTAAAATGATTCAACTGAATCATGTCAATATGAAGGAAAACAAGTGTGACAACTAAATAAGAGAGCTATTGCATATATGTTCAGGATGATTATACATAATACTGTAATAGACAGCATGAATAAACTATAATCTGATGGTTTTATGGACATAAATTCCCCTTATAAATTTACTAGTACAATTAGCTATTGAGAATGTATCAAGATCAAGAAATTGTGAAAAAGGGAAAATTGTTTTAAAAAAAATTAAATAAATTTGATACTGAAATTGTGATTCATATTTCGATAAAATTCACAAGCAAACATGCATTTACACTTTGTGTGGAGAAATCACAACTAGATTAACCAATCGAGCTATGTGAAAAATTGAGTATCACAAGTATAATCACTCAAAGAAATTCAGGATGAGCTGAGATGAAGATCATAAACTATCTAACTCTCGCCGTCTTTGATATATCATTCTTCAAGAACGATGTTCAAGTTGTACAAGGATCGCTATTTAGCACTAGATAGCATGACAAACTTATCATTGGATTGTTAAAAATAATTGAATTTGAGTTTACATAATTTAGCTTTCTAGGGCGACAAAGACATTCATGAATTCCAAAAATAAAACCACTGATCAATGTAGAGGGAATAATTAGTATAGCACTGTATCAGCATTATGAAAACAAATTAAGAAAAAAGGTAGGTTGTTGATATGAAGAACAGTTAGTTAGCATATATAGTTGGGAGTTGATAACTAACTAGCATATACGAGACTTCAAATGGTGAAATGGTACTAGAAAGTGTGACTAATTGTGCCTAGTATAATTGGGGCAAAGTACACATATCTACCATTTAAAGAAAATGAAGTAACATATTAGCAAAATTAAATTTTTAACTAATATGTATCTATATATGTTTGTGAGGATTCATTTCTATGCAATTCTTTTCTAAAATACATTACCATTAATTAACTCTCCATAACTGTTTCTATGAAAGGAATATCCAAGTAGGCTTTGGTTTTGTAGCAACTATGAAAATATTTATGGGCATGAACTAGCAAAGAAATATATAAATATATATATAGTTGGAGCCACCTCAAAAAGTGCTTTCTGATGTGTTTATGATCTCAGTACAAATTGCAAGTAAGAAATTAAAGGTACTCTACCAGTCTTTAATGAGGTGCAAGAAGACAGTTCATAATATTCTTGCTCGAGAAATTATATTATTAGAAGCATATACAATAATATGGTGAGGTTAAGATCACTCAAACTGCATGAACTATAGCTACGAAAGATAGCTGATGAGATAGCAGACAAAACAAAAGAAGGATAAATCCCAAGATAAAAATTGGACGGAGAACGATTTGGATCTGACCTTTTCTTGCTCCAGAACTGTCTCGATGTCCTCGATGTTAAGGAATGCCGTCAAGTCCACTTCTTTGGAACCGTCTGTGAGAGAGAAATTTAGAGGCAGTGAAATCTTAATTAAATATGGATAAAGATTCTGATTATTATTTTTTATAGTTTTCAAGGCAAAACATTGCGAACAAAAAAGATGAGCAATTGATGAACTTCCTTTGTAGGGATTACAAAAACAAATTTATATGTGATCCTGGATATTATATATATTTATATATAAATATAACTTGGAAGAGAAGGAGGAGGAGGTAGGTTTGCTTCTTGTTCAATTCAGTTAATCGAAAGGCTATGAATTGGAATCATAGGTCAAGATTCAAGGAGGAAGACGAATGCTGCAGCTCCTTGGTCACCGACGCTGGCGATGAAGAAGAAGCTTGTGTCTCGCCGCCGCTGCCTTCCGATTCGGGGCAGAAGAGGTTCACCCCAAATAATTTCACTCGCTTGGCTGTGGCCGGGCCGCCGACTGCAGCTGGCGTCGTCGACTCGAGAACGACCGACACGTCGCCGGGTCGTACCTCGCACGGGGGCGGCGCCGTCAACGGTGACCGGAAGAAGACAATCTGCGCGCCGTAGGCTGGGGTGGGGGCGGAAGGCGCTAGGAATCTGGGAGAAGTAGCTCCCCATGGACCGACGATGGGAGACGGCCCGAAAGAGAATCCAGTAAAAGGAAGATTAATTCTGACTCCCCGAGCTGCAGCCGCGACTGCCGCCGCGGGGTCCCGGATGCGGCGCTTTTTCCAGTCGATGAAGAGGCGGTCCCCTTCGCGGCTAAAGCAGACGGTGTCGCCGGCGTCGAGGTGCTTCTCCTTGACGAAGCGGCTCCAGCCTTTGGTCATCACGTAGCTCTGGCTGCTGTTCCAATAGGAGTAGCGGAACCGCCAGGGCTTCCCCATCTGGTCCTCGAAGCTCAGCAGCAGCCCCTTCGCTCCGTCCGCCGCCGCGTCCAACGGGAAGTACTTCTCCGCGTGCTGCTTTGGGATCACCAGCCGATTCAGTTTTCCGACGTCGCTCGGCGTCACCACCTTCTCGAACATCTGCTCCCTCTCCAGCACCGTCCAATTCTCCCCCCGGAAATTAGGCCTCCCAGCCGCCGACGACAAAGCGGAGGAGGACGAAGAAGAAGAAACCATTAAAAAAGGCGCCTCTACCCGCCGTACCTGTTGCTCTTCTTGATGACTACTCATGTAAAACCTATCCCTCCTTCCATTTGTGAACTCCATCCCCTGCTGGCTCAAAAATTAATACGAAGCACACCTTCGTCACAATTCTTGGCGATCTAGAGGAAGAATCAAAGAGGAAGATGGTAGATTAAGGAAGAAGAAGAAGAAGCAAAAAGTCATGGTAGTGCATAGTAAATTTACTTGGTTTTGTGGCTTGTTATCACTCAATAATTTGTCCTGCCAACGCACAGTACTGCCGCAGAAGGTTCCCAGAACAAGGGCGAGGCCATTTTAGTCTCTGCCACCGTCCATGCTAATACTATTATTATCTCCACTGCCTCTCTGAAAAAGAGATAAACAGTAAAGACAGTAATAGTAGGTTTATAATTGATGAATGAATTATATCCATCGATCAGCTGTCTCAGCTCCTCCTGTGGGCTTCTTGTCCCTTTCAACAGAGGGGGATCGGAGCTTGATGATCCTTGAGAGATGACCTGTGTGATGAGCCTCCCTCAGCAACTTGTCGTAAAAAAGAAAGATCCTGTTCCCTGGTTTTCCACTGTGTTGAAACTTAATATTACAGGGCAAGCTATATATGCATAAGATATTATATCTTTTTCTGCATGTTCCATTATTTTATTTGAATTACGAGGGCATTGGTTAAGTATTGTCAGCTTGTAGATCAGCAGTACTGGAATATCAGTTGCCTGATCTTGGTTTGGTATGAGAAGTTGGAATACTACTATTTTATCAAAAATGTTGGGTCTGAGAATGATTTGACTTGTAGATGGATCATGAGAGCATGAGGTTGTAAAATATATTTAGTTCTTTGTCACGCCAACCAAATTTCTTATTCTTCTCAACCGTGCTGACGCACATGGAAGAGCACGTGCCGATGCAATATGTAATATTTATCACGACCTTAATTATTTTTTAATTTGCGCACTGCAATTTGAGATTTAAGAATGATTAATTAGGAGCTCGCTAGCTCACAATCGTATATAAACACCGGCTTTAATTAGGATATTTGTTAGTGAATTGTTATAACTATAAATCACACTTGTCGTCATTATAGTGCATGGCACTAGCTAATTAACGTTCCAAGATTGAGTCCATCAGCAGTGGTCAAGTATTTAAGATAATAAATAAAAGAATCAGAGTTTGAATACTGATAAAATTAAAATGAATATTCTAGAATAGGCCTTATTGAATTCTTTGCAAGGAATGAGCGAGAGTGGGAATTGGTAGGTTTTAAAATATATATATAGTTATTTAAACATAGAAAATATTTATCTATTCTGCTAATGCGGAATCCGAGAAAGGGATTATTGTATAATTAACTGAATTATAGCCCATTTCAATCTCCTAACAGAAGCCCCTTTTATGAAAGAATTCTGTGTTTTCATTCATCGTAATTCTTTGATCTTTGTAGCTAATTAATGGATAGGTTCAAGCCAAACACATTTAACGACTTTGTGGAAGTTAGGCGATTCAAGTCACTTATTTTAAAATCTGAAGATCGAAAATTGAATCTTCCTATCAAATCCAGTACTGACAGAATAGGGGAATGATCAGACAAGATTTCTTGAAAAATTTGGGTTTGGGCAGTGGGATACTTCCTGCTGAGATGAAGATTTAGGAAGAATCTATCTAATTTAGGAGGGCCAAACAAGTTTTGATGATTGTTCCAAGTGAAAGATCCTCCCATGGCTAGCAAGAACTTCAAATATAGATTAAATTTGTAAACAGAGGTGGTGTTGCCTTTGAGTTACCAACATAGTTTCAGTCTTAATTTCAACTGGAATTCTACATCTATATTTATTTGAATTTCGATTAATGTAATTACGTAAAATTTAAAGTTTAAATCTTCTTAAGACGTATAAGGTATATTATTATAGAGAAAACTACAACTTTTTATTAGTACAAAAGCTCTAGAAATAATGGCTAAATTAACCTAGACCTTCGTAATAGAATATTGAAATGTCATGTCGACCATGCTCGATCGTCCTTGAAAGGGTACCGTTTCATAGGGAGTATATGCATTTAAAGCATTTCGAGGTGACCACCCACCTCAATATGACAATTGTTATTGTACCCATTGACCTAATTAAGCTCTTCTAAGTAAATTGGGAAAGAACTTTTTTTTTTAAGTTAGGGCATATTCGCAATTTTCTAAAGGAATAGAGGGCCTTTTGTAACATTTTCAATTAAATTCCCCACTGCACCCACATCCCCAACTTGTTCTTCCTTCTTGAACGGAAACAAGTTAAGTCGAGCTAAATTTTATGATGTTCAAGTTTGTTAAATAAGGTAATTAAGTCAAATTAAGCCAAGTTTAAAATGGATCAAGTTTTCAAATGATTATTACAGCTTGACATAATTTCTTTTTTACGAGCTTAAATTTGATTCAAACTTGCCTTGAACTGATTTATTTATATATTATTGAGCTCTCAATTCAAACTTATTTGATTATTTGAAATTTTTATATTTTATGCTTGTTGATTGATTATTAAGTTTGATAATACAAATATATTTTTTTATTTTAAATTTTTTTCTTTATTTAGCATGTTGATAAAAGTTTTATTGATGAATATGATTTACAAATATTATTTATGAACGCTGTTCAAAAATATTTTTTAGGAACACTGTTCATGAATGTTATTTATGAACATTAATGAGCTAAATACATTTATGTTCAAGCTCGTTTGTTTAGTTTAAAGAGTTTTTCAAGTTTATTTATTTAATTAATCTTGTGCAGTATTAAACAATTACATAAACAAGATCTCTTACCAAGTTGAATACCAAATTTATTCATGAACGTTCAATTAATTTACATCCCTACTCTTGTGCCAAATACTCAATGTTGTCTTTGATTGCTTGCCTCACCATCCTCAACTGAGAGATCGTGAGTAAGATTGAGTATTGAGTTAAAATCGAACTAAATCCAATCAAATTAATTAAAATCGAACAAATTAAATTTGTTTGAACTAATTAAATTAATTAAATTTTTTAATAAAAATCAAACAGATAAAATATCAATTATTTCAATTGAAAATTAAATTATTCAAACTTTTTAAATATCATAAAAAATTTATCGATTAATTATAGATTTATAAGTTTACTTACTTAAGAATTTATTAATTATTTTATTTTATTTTATCTTATTCGATTTATTCTGTTTAATCGAATAAAGAATTAAAAAAAAGAACTGAATTTATTGATATAATTGATTTTTTAAGAATAAATTGAAATTCTAAAATAACTTGAATTGATTTTTTATATTCGATCAGTTTATTTGATTTAATCGAACTTTTGCTCACCCCTAATTGCGAGAGACCATCGTCGTATCACCGTGCATCTTCCTTCTCCGACTCTCATCTTCTTTCTCATCCTCATCCCTCAACTGTGAGACTCAGCCGCCCCACAACACCGCATCGTCCACCCTCTGGTCACTCTTCTTCTGCAAAAGGTTGGAACCGCCAACCTAGCGGCCCCCCCACCCCGGCCCCACAAGTATGAGGGGGAGTAAATCACG